>ONZH01029935.1:0-67319 GCA_900303285.1 Rhinella marina | reverse complement strand
ACCACTAAAGACGTGAGTGGCCTAAATCCCCTTGGCACTCCTACCACTGGGACTTAAAGGGAACCACCTTAGAGGGCCCTGGAGGGGGGAAAGGGTCGCCCCCGTAGCAACCGCGGCACCCCGGGCACTGCACAAGCGCATACTGGAGCCCCGGATGAAGCGCACCGCCGAAAGTCATTGTGACACTATGATCACATGACCGGAGCTCCCGTGTAAGCGGCGGGTAACCTGGGTAACGCAACGCTGTGTACCACGTGATCAGACTTGATCACGTGACCAGTGGAGGCGGCCTAGGCTGAGCGCGCTTTTCTGGCCGTTACTATGCTGGCGTGCCGCGCGGTTCTAACACTAATGCGCATGCGCGTATCTCCGGTCATTCCCCTGGATGTCTTGCATATATTGGTGGTAAGGAACATTATATTATACCCATAAAATGATTGAAGTGATATACTTGACTCTTTATCTACGTCTTCTCTACTATGTGATATAGTTTTGACTCTTGGTTTGATGCTAATTCTTTAGGGGTGTGTACAGCCCCTCCTCTTCTCAATCATATGATGTCACTGGTGTTAGGGTATTTAAGGCTGTAATATTTAGGGTGTATGTATGCTTGATAAAGGCTGAGGAATAGCCGAAACGTAGCATGTACTAGGTGATGGAATAAAGCCGACATTTTTCAAATTGGATTGGATGCTGTTGCCTGTATTTTTCTGCTGTACTTGGGAGCCTTTGGGGACCAGACTCCAGGAGGGAACGTGCATCCAGAAGAAACGTCAGCCACTCCGTAGGTGCTGTATCATTTTCTTTTTCTTTACAGATAATACAACTGGATCTGTTCATACAGATACAGACGGTTGTATTATCAGTAACGGAAGTGTTATTACTGAACCCTGCCGGATCCAGCATTAATGCTAATGTGAAAGAAGCCTAATTAGTTTCCAATCCGTTTCTGTTGTCAGGTCTGCTTCAAATCCTCATCCAGAAAACTTTGTGTATTTACCCTTAGTGCATTCACATGACCATATTTTGGTCTGCATCCGATCCACATTTTTTGAGGACCCATTCATTTCAATGGGGGCAAAAAGATGTGGACAACACCATGTACTGCCTGAATCTGAATGTCTGCTCCATGGCCCCACCAAAAATATAGAACCTGTTCTCTTCTTGTCTGATTTGCAGGGGGACTTCTCCATTGGCAATACAGGGTGGGCAATATATATTTATTGGCAATGCATGCAATATGAGGAGGGAGGTGGAAGGAGGATTATATACTGGTACTACAGATTTATAAGGGCTGAAATAAGGCCGAGGATTAAGCAGGAGTTGATTGATGGAATACTTAAGTTCTGGGATGACGTCCTAACTGTACAACAATTACATTGATCATCTGTATAAAGTCCTTCCATTAGTGATAGAAAAGAAAGGCAATGCCACTGGCATGTAACATTCTGTATCACTAAAACTTTTCATGGAAGAGTAAAGGGCAGCCCTAGATCCATGCTGTGGTACTGGACTGCAGCTGCCCGATGGTAATTCATTAGGATTGGGAGATGTTGTAAATAAAAATGGTGCAATTGTTATTTTCTGCATTAAACCCAGGGGCGTAGCTATAGGGGGTGCAGAGGTAGCAGTCGCTACCGGGCCCAGGAGCCTAAGGGGGCCCAAAGACCCTTGTGCTGCATAAGAAGACACACAAAGCACTGAGGGAAGGGGGGCCCAAGCTGAACTCTTGCACCAGGGCCCATGAGCCGTTAGCTACGCCCCTGATTAAACCTATAATTAAAGTTTGTTCAAATTAAACTCTGAATCAGGAGTACTCTAGTATTTTTTTCTAAAGGTCCACAGACCTGGGTCTGCCAAAATAATTTAAAAAATGTAAGGGGGACAAAACCAGTGGCACCAGTGCTCTGTGGAAAGTTTTTTTTTTTCCTAAAAATAAGCTCCGCCTCAGGGACTGAAAACAATAAACATGTTTTGTGCTATATTTTCCATTAGCAACATGAATGGGCTTCTATAACTTAGGCTACTTTCACACTAGCGTTTTATAATTCCGGTATTGAATTCCGTCACAGGGGCTCAATACCGAAATAAAACGCTTCAGTTTTGTCCCCATTCATTGTCAATGGGGACAAAACTGAACTGAAGACAACAGAGCGCTCCTAAAAGCATTCCGTTCCGTCTTCAGACCGGAGAGCAAAACGTAGCATGCTGCGGTTTGCTCTCTGTTCCAGGCATCCGCACCAAGACGGATCCGTCATGACCCCCAATGAAAGTCAATGGGGACAGATCCGTTCAGTGTGACACAATGGTAAACGTATCCGTCACCTGCACACATACATACACACATACAGACATACACAGACATATACACATAAACATACACAGACATATACACAGACTTATACACATCCATACTTACATGCTCCCGGCAGGTCTCCACAGCGCAGGAGGAGCAGGACGGCGCACACATAGGGCGCTGTGGGGAATTGTCCTATGTGTGTGCCGTCCTGCTCTCCTCCTGCGCTGTGGAGACCTGCCGGGAGCATGTAAGTATGTATGTGTATTTGTATGTGTATATAACTGTGTGTGTGTGTGTATATATGTACTGTGTGACATGTGTGGGGAGGGAGTGCGGTTCTGGCCCCACACATGTCCCTGCGGCAGCATGGATCCAGCGGCACCCTTCACCTGCCGGATCCGTGCTGCCGCTAATGTGAAAGTAGCCTTACTTAAAGGGGTATTCCCATCTCACAAATATAGTTTGCATAGTTAGATATAGCCATACCAATATTATTACTAATAGAATGTATTTATATAAAATGTACCGTTTAGAAGATTTGCCTATTTGTATATCCATTGTCCCACACACATCAATCAGGCCGTTGCCCCTAGTTACGACCACTGCGGCCATGTAGTAGTGGTGGTCGGCTTATTCTTGTTCAAACCCGCTCTGAGGTAACTGCTGTATTGTGAATGCACATTGTATGAGCATGCGAAGACACATCTACTTTCTGCGTTTTGGACGCTACCATCCCATAATGCAATAGGCAGACTTTATAAACGGATCCTGCTCCATAGAGATTAATTGATCTTGGAACAGGATCCGTTTCTCTGCATTTTGGAAGCGCAGACAAAAATTCTACAACCCTAAGATGTGTCTGCTCATGCTCATGTAATGTGCGTTCACAATACAGCAGTTACCCCAGAGCGGGTTTGAACAAGAGCAAGCCGTCCACCACTACTACATGGCTGCGGTGGTCGTAACCAGGGGCAACGGCCTGACTGATGTGTGTGGGACAATGGATATACAAATAGGGAAATCTTCTAAATCGTACATTTTATATAAATACATTCTATTAGTAATAATATTAATATGGCTATATCTAATTATACAAACTACATTTGTGAGATGGGAATACCCCTTTAACTGGTAATCAGGCCTCATCCACAAGACAGGGAAATACAGGGACTGAAATACATGAGCACCTCCCCCACCTCTCTTATCTGAGCAGTGGCTGAGTGTACAGTATTTACACAATGGAAAGCTCCTTATCTCTATCTGTATCACACTCTATAAAGATACAACAATAGCTTCAAAGACAGTATCACACCTAATAGAGTTAGATACACAGGTCAGCAGAAAACTCACACAAGGTAGGATTAGATACACAGTTCAGCAGAGAGTATCACCACTAATAGAATTAGATACACAGCTCAGCAGACAGTATCACACCCAATACACATACATCTAATCGCTTCATAGACAGTATCACACATGATAGCAATAGATACACAGTTCAGCAGACAGTATCACACATGATAGGATTAGATATGCAGTTTAGCAGACACTGTCACCCAGAATAGGATTAGATACACAGTTCAGCAGACAGTATCACACAGGATAGGATTAGATACACAACTCTGCAAACTGTATCGTACATGATAGGATTAGATACACAGCTTAGCAGATGCTGTCGCCCAGAATAGGATTAGATACAGAGTTCAGCAAACAGTATCACACATGATAGGATTAGATACGCAGTTTAGCAGACAGTATCACACATGATAGGATTAGATACACAACTTAGCAGGCAGTATCATACACAATAGGTTTAGATACACAACTCTGCAGATAGTATCACACATGAAAGGATTGGATACACAACTCTGCAAACAGTATCACACATTATAGGATTAGATACACAACTCTGCAAACTGTATCACACATGATAGGATTAGATACACAGCTCAGCAGACAGTATCAAACAAGGTGGGATTCGATACACATCTATGCAGACAGTATCACACAAAGTAGGAATATATACACAGCTCAGCAGACAGTGTCACACAAGGTAGGATTAGATACGCAGCTAAGCAGACAGTATCACACATGATAGGCTTATATACACAATTCTGCAGACAGTATTACATATGCTCGGATTAGATACACAACTCTTCAGACAGTATCACACATGATAGGATTAGATACACAGCTCAGCAGACAGTATCACACAGGATAGGATTAGATACACGATCCTGAAGACAGTATCACATATGATAGGATTAGATACACTGGTAAGCAGACAGTATCACACATGACAGGTTTAGATACACAACTCTTCAGACAGTATCACACATGATAGGATTAGATACACAACTCTTCAGACAGTATTACACATAATATGATGAGATACACAACTCTTCACGCAGTATCACACATAATAGGCTCAGATGCACGACACTGTAGACAGTATCACACATGACAGGATTAGATACACTGCTACGCAGACAGTATCACACATAATAGGCTTAGATACACGACTCTGTAGACAGTATTACTTAAGATAAGATTAGATACACAGTCCAGCTGACAGTAACACACAATGTTTGGATACTCTATTTAGTTTTCCTTTTTTCTCATGTGTTTGACTTTAGCACATTAAATATTCTCAATAGATCTCACCACATTTAGCTTGGTCTGCTGATAAATATCTCACATCTGAGGCCAGCAGCTCTAAACAAAAGAAAAAGCAGCTGAGCAATCAGCTAAATGTGGAGCACTCACCGCCCAGTGGTTGTAACGTGTATTGCAGTTTTTTAGAGTTTAGTTACAATCTCGCGATATCATGTTGTTTTGCTATCCGGACAAAACTGTCACCACTCTGAGTTTGGAGATAAGTTAAGTGTGGACGCATCTGTAGCCCAGAACATTCTCTGCCCCAATTCGCAAGACCTTTTGCTGTTTCCGTGTGCTGACAGTGGGGATTTACCAGTGTTGTCTGAGAAAGTGGTGGACAATGGCGAGACACGGATGTCGGGGGTGAGGTAGTTGTATGGGAAGCAAGTTACAGTGGGGACTCCTTGGGGGGACTTTCTCATGATGGGACAGATTCAACTTGGATGGATCAGGCACAGGAACAGATCAATTTTTTTTTTTTTTTGTGTTTATTTAACTTTTATTTAGCAAAAATAACCAGAGATATTTATTCGTTATCTTCTCTGCGCAGTCTGGCGTTGGGGTTCGTCACTTTGATGGCGAGCTGTGCCGCTCTCTCCACAATGGTCTTTAGGTTCTTAGATGGAGACGTTGTCGGCGATTTCAGTACAGAAGGACTTGTTGCTCATCAACAGAACCTCGACCTCCTTGACATTGTGAACCAGGAATTTGCGGGTGGACCAGGAATTTGCAGAACCCTGTGGGCAGCATGTGTTTGGTCTTCCACTTGCTACCGTATCCAATGTTGGGCAATATACATACGCAGGTAATATTATTTTTCACACCTATCACAAAAATAATAATTTACGCAGTTTGCGCAAATAAAACTGGAAACTGGAATTGGAGAGAGGGCCTGTAGGTGGACCTCTGGAAAAATTGTTTGAATAGAGGGCCTGTAGGGGGCCCTCCTGAAAAATTGTGCTAAAAGAGTGCCAGTTGGACCTCTAAAAAATGGCGTTTTTTGGGTCAGCGTTAGGCAAAGACGATATGGAGGAGGATGAGGAGTAGGAGGAGGAGTAGAGAAGAGGAATCGGATACATAAGTTATTTAAATCTTTAGCTGCTTTCCCCCGGAGGGGATTTGAATTCCGGTGAAATCCAGGCTTTGTTCATTTTAATAAGCGTCAGCTTGTCAGCGCTGTCAGTTGACAGGCGTGTACGCTTATCGGTGATGACGCCACCAGCTGCACTGAATACCCGCTCTGACAGCACGCTAGCGGCAGGGCAGGCCAGCACCTCCAAGGCGTACAGCGCCAGTTCAGGCCACGTGTCCAGCTTTGAAACCCAGTAGTTGTATGGAGCAGAGTGATCGCTACGGACGTTAGTATGGTCAGCTACGTACTCCCTCACCATCTTTCTGTACAGCTCCCCCCTACTCTGCCTAGACTGGGGGCAGGTGACAGTGTCTTGCTGGGGTGACATAAAACTGGCAAAGGCCTTGGAGAGCGTTCCCCTGCCAGTGCTGGACAAACTGCCTGCTCGGCTCCTCTCCCTCGCTACTTGGCCCACAGAACCATGCCCTCTGCCGCTAGCGACGTCAGATGGGAAGAATTGTTTCAGCTTGTGCACCAGGGCCTGTTGATATCTATTCACTCTCATACTCCTTTCCTCTGCAGGGATGAGAGTGGAAAGGTTCTGCTTGTACCGTGGGTCCAGGAGAGTGAACACCAAGTAATCGGTGTTTGAAAAAATTCTTCTAACGCGATGGTCACGGGATAGGCAGCCTAACATGAAGTCTGCCATGTGCGCCAGAGTCCCAACACGCAAGAATTCCCTCTCCTCACTGGCCTGACTCTCCATTTCCTCCTCCTCCTCCTCCTCCAATTCCTCCTCTTCAGCCCATACACGCTCAAGAGTTAAGGACTGAGCACTGGTACCCTCTACTGTCTCGCCGACATTCTCCTCCTCTTCCTCCTCATCCTCATCCCCCTCCTCCGATACGCGCTGAGAAACAGACCGGAGGGTGCTCTGGCTATAAAGCGACGTATCTTCCTCCACCGTCTCTTGTGACAAGCGCAAAGCATCCGACTTGATGCTGAGCAGTGAGTTTTTCAACAGGCAAAGCAGCGGGATGGTGAGGCTGATAATGGCGGCGTCGCCGCTGACCATCTGTGTTGACTCCTCAAAGTTGCTCAACACCTGGCAGATATCAGACATCCACGTCCACTCCTCATTGTAGACTTCAGGAATCTGACTGACCTGACTACCAGTTCTGGTGGAAGTTGACATCTGGCAGTCTACAATCGCTCTGAGCTGCTGGTAAACTCTGGATAACATGTTTAATGTCGAATTCCATCTTGTGGGCATGTCGCACAACAGTCGGTGAGCGGGCAGTTGTAGGCGGCGCTGCGCTGCCCTGAGAGTAGCAGCATCTGTGGTCGACTTGCGGAAATGAGCACAGATGCGGCGCACCTTGGTGAGCAAATCAGACAGATTGGGGTATGTCTTGAGGAACCGCTGAACTATTAGATTGAGGCATGTCACATGTGTCAGTCTGCCGAGTTGCAGAGCCGCCACCAGGTTACGCCCGTTGTCACACACAACCATGCCTGGCTTGAGGTTCAGCGGTGCCAGCCACACATCGGTCTGCGCCGTGATGCCCTGTAACAGCTCTTGGGCGGTGTGCCTTTTGTCACCTAAGCTCAGCAGTTTGAGCACCGCCTGCTGGCGCTTACCCACGGCACTGCTGCTGCGCCTAGAGCTACCGACTGAAGGCGCCGTGCCCACGGATGGTAATTTGGTGGAGGGGGGAGGAGGAGGAGGGGTCGGAGGAGGAGGAGGCATAGTACGTCTGAGAGACCGTGACCGAGGTAGGCCCCGCAATCCTCGGTGTGGGCAGTACATGAGCGGCCCCAGGGTCATTCTCGGTCCCAGCCTCCACCAAGTTAACCCAATGTGCCGTCAGTGAGATATAGTGTCCCTGCCCGGCAGCACTTGTCCACGTGTCCGTGGTTAGGTGGACCTTCTCAGAAACAGCATTGGTCAGGGCACGGATGATGTTCTGTGACACGTGCTGGTGTAGGGCTGGGACGGCACATCGGGAAAAATAGTGGCGGCTGGGGACCGAATACCGAGGGGCAGCCACCGCCATGAGATTGCGAAAGGCCTCGGTCTCTACCAGCCTATAGGGCAGCATCTCCAGGCTAAGCAATTTGGAGATGTGGACGTTGAGGGCTTGGGCATGTGGGTGGGTGGAACTGTATTTCCTCTTGCGCTCCAGCGTCTGCTGTAAAGACAGCTGAACGCTGCGCTGGGACACGTTGGTGGACACTGTGGAGGATCGTGGAGGCGAAGGTGTGGTTTTCCGGCGGGAGGCGCTCGTGCCGGGGTCCTGGGCAGGGGGTTGACTAGCAGAGGCAGCGAGTGACGCAGGGGGTTGACTTGCAAAGGCAGCGAGTGACACAGAGGAAGGAGCAGTGGTGTGACCCGCAGGAGGTGGTGAACGGTTTGGTTCCATTGAGTGGGGTGTTTAGCACTCATATGCCTGCGCATGCTGGTGGTGGTTAGGCTAGTAGTGGTGGCACCCCTGCTGATCCTGGTGTTGCACAGGTTGCACACCACAGTCCGTCGGTCATCCTCACTTTCTTTAAAGAACCTCCAGATTTGCGAACATCTAGGCCTCGCCACGGGAGCTTCACTACGTGAAACAGTTGCAGCTGATGCACCAGCTCTGGCCCTGCTTCTCCCTCTGGCCACACCACTACCTCTTACAATCTGTTCTGGTGCAGCACTCGCCTCCGCCTCAGAAGCAGTCTTCACTTGGCATATCGACCAAGCTTGGATCAGTCACCTCGTCATCCTCCGATTCCTCAGTCTGCTCCCCCCTCGGAATTCCTCCCCTAACAACAACTTCACCACTGTCTGACAACCGTGTCTCCTCATCGTCCGACACCTCTTTACAAACTTCTTCCACTAACTCAACATTGTCATCATCATCATCATCATCACCCACAGACTGCGACAGTTGGAAAACTTGGGCATCGGGAACGAGGTCAGCAGCAACCTGAGAAGTGGTTTGTGACTCTGGGAAGGGTCGCATTCCAAATTTTACTGGGGGGGGCAGACTGGGGGATAGGAGGTTGAGGTGGAGGAGCCAGAGGAGTGCTCCCTTGGGTAACGTGGGTGGACTGCGTGGAAGACTGACTGGTGGACAAATTACTTGAAGCATTGTCCGCAATCCACGGACTGCGACCCAGACAAATGTCGCACAGAGAGTTTTTTGGATCAAGCTGTAGACGTTATTGGTAGCAAATGACTTGGTTGTATTCTGTGACGTACAGAAAGTGTCACCTGGACAGTATATACAGATTGGAGCATGTGTGCTGAACTGTGACACACAGAAAGGTTACACGCAGCTGAGTAAAATGGATTTGTATCACTGAGCTAAAACAACTAAAAAAATTATTGTTTTTTTTATATTTTGTTTTTTTATATTTTTTTTTTATTTTTTATTTTTTGGGAACGTGACGTGCAGAAACTATCGGAGACCTAACTCACACCCTTTTAACGGTGGCTATTTAGACTGCGACCCAGACAAATGTCGCACAGAGAGTTTTTTGGATCAAGCTGTAGACGTTATTGGTAGCAAATGACTTGGTTGTATTCTGTGACGTACAGAAAGTTTCACCTGGACAGTATATACGGATTGGAGCGAGTGTGCTGAACTGTGACACACAGAAAGGTTACACGCAGCTGAGTAATATGGATTTGTATCACTGAGCTAAAACAACAAAAAAAACTAATTTTTTTTAAATTTTGTTTTTTATATTTTTTTTTTATTTTTTTATTTTTGGGAATGTGACGTGCAGGGACTATCGGAGACCTAACTCACACCCTGTTAACGGTGGCTATTTAGACTGCGACCCAGACAAATGTCACACAGAGAGTTTTTTGGATCAAGCTGTAGACGTTATTGGTAGCAAATGACTTGGTTGTATTCTGTGATGTACAGAAAGTGTCACCTGGACAGTATATACGGATTGGAGCGAGTGTGCTGAACTGTGACACACAGAAAGGTTACACGCAGCTGAGTAAAATGGATTTGTATCACTGAGCTAAAACAACTAAAAAACTTATTTTTTTATATTTTGTTTTTTATATTTTTTTTAACTTTGTTTTTTGGGAACTTGACGTGCAGGAACTATCGGAGACCTAACTCACACCCTGTTAACGGTGGCTATTTAGACTGCGACCCAGACAAATGTCGCACAGAGAGTTTTTTGGATCAAGCTGTAGACGTTATTGGTAGCAAATGACTTGGTTGTATTCTGTGACGTACAGAAAGTGTCACCTGGACAGTATATACGGATTGGAGCGAGTGTGCTGAACTGTGACACACAGAAAGGTTACACGCAGCTGAGTAAAATGGATTTGTATCACTGAGCTAAAACAACTAAAAAACGAATTTGTTTTTTATATTTTGTTTTTTTGGGAACGTGACGTGCAGGAACTATCGGAGACCTAACTCACACCCTGTTAACGGTGGCTATTTAGACTGCGACCCAGACAAATGTCGCACAGAGAGTTTTTTGGATCAAGCTGTAGACGTTATTGGTAGCAAATGACTTGGTTGTATTCTGTGACGTACAGAAAGTGTCACCTGGACAGTATATACGGATTGGAGCGAGTGTGCTGAACTGTGACACACAGAAAGGTTACACGCAGCTGAGTAAAATGGATTTGTATCACTGAGCTAAAACAACTAAAAAACTTATTTTTTTTATATTTTGTTTTTTACATTTTTTTTTTAATTTTGTTTTTTTCGGAACTTGACGTGCAGGAACTATCGGAGACCTAACTCACACCCTGTTAACGGTGGCTATTTAGACTGCGACCCAGACAAATGTCGCACAGAGAGTTTTTTGGATCAAGCTGTAGACGTTATTGGTAGCAAATGACTTGGTTGTATTCTGTGACGTACAGAAAGTGTCATCTGGACAGTATATACGGATTGGAGCGAGTGTGCTGAACTGTGACACACAGAAAGGTTACACGCAGCTGAGTAAAATGGATTTGTATCACTGAGCTAAAACAACTAAAAAACGAATTTGTTTTTTTTATATTTTGTTTTTTTGGGAACGTGACGTGCAGGAACTATCGGAGACCTAACTCACACCCTGTTAACGGTGGCTATTTAGACTGCGACCCAGACAAATGTCGCACAGAGAGTTTTTTGGATCAAGCTGTAGACGTTATTGGTGGCAAATGACTTGGTTGTATTCTGTGACGTACAGAAAGTGTCACCTGGACAGTATATACGGATTGGAGCGAGTGTTCTGAACTGTGACACACAGAAAGGTTACACGCAGCTGAGTAAAATGGATTTGTATCACTGAGCTAAAACAACTAAAAAACTTATTTTTTTTTTATATTTTGTTTTTTGGGAACGTGACGTGCAGGAACTATCGGAGACCTAACTCACACCCTGTTAATGGTGGCTATTTAGACTGCGACCCAGACAAATGTCGCACAGAGAGTTTTTTGGGTCAAGCTGTAGACGTTATTGGTAGCAAATGACTTGGTTGTATTCTGTGATGTACAGAAAGTGTCACCTGGACAGTATATACGGATTGGAGCGAGTGTGCTGAACTGTGACACACAGAAAGGTTACACGCAGCTGAGTAAAATGGATTTGTATCACTGAGCTAAAACAACTAAAAAACTAATTTTTTTTATATTTTGTTTTTTATATTTTTTGTTTAATTTTGTTTTTTTGGGAACGTGACGTGCAGGAACTATCGGAGACCTAACTCACACCCTGTTAACGGTGGCTATTTAGACTGCGACCCAGACAAATGTTGCACAGAGAGTTTTTTGGATCAAGCTGTAGACGTTATTGGTAGCAAATGGATTGGAGTGAGTGTGCTGAACTGTGACACACAAAATGGTTCCACACTGCTGTGTGCAATGGATTTGTATCACTGAGATAGAACAATAAAAAAAAACAGAGTTATATATGGCGATAGCTGCACTATTAGTGCCAGCCAGCCAGCCAAGCCAGGAGACAAAAAAAAATTTCTTCTAGCCCTTAGAAGGGCTTTTGGGTTCTTTGTGGGTGATTCCTGCCTAACAGAAAACTAAATGCAGGCCCTAACACTGTCCCTGAAAGGCAGCAGCTCTATCCCTAACGACATCCAGACGACATCTGAGCCGAGCACCGCAGCCAGTCACTAGTATATTCCAGGGTCACCTGATCAGGCCAACCAACCCCTGCTATCGACATGTAATGGCCCCACGTGATGCTGGGTGTACCGTAGAGACTCCTGGCTTGTGATTGGCTGTGTTTATAGGCGCCAAAAAAGCATGATGCGGAAGTTGCCATTTCCTCGAGTATGGCGAGATACTCGTCCGAGCAGCGAGCACCTACGAGTACCCTAATACTCGAACGAGCACCAAGCTCGGAAGAGTATGCTCGCTCATCTCTAATACTTAACCATTAGGATACCGAAGGTTTTTTAATTTTTGTGTTTTCATTTTTCTTCTGTATCTTCCTTGAACCATAACTTTTTTAATTCTCAATTCACATAGCTGTATGAGGGCTTAATATTTTTGGGACAAGTTGTACTTTCTAATGCCACCATTTAATATGGCTTGGGAAGCGGGGAAAAAATTCCAAATGGGGTGGAAAAAATGCAATTCCTCCACCGTTTTATGGGTTTTGTTCCCACAGCGTTCCCTTTTTGGCAAAATTGACCCAAACCCTTCATTCTCTGGGTCAGTATGATTACAACGATACCACATATGTAAAGGATTTTATGTCTAAATAGTGTAAAAAAAAGTTAAACTTTAAAAAAAGGGTTTTTTTTATATCACCATATTCTGATCTCCATAACTTTTTTATAGTTATATGTACTGAGCTGTGTGGGAGTTAATTTTTGTGGAACAATCTGTAGCATTTATTGATACCATTTTGGAGTGTATTTGACTGTTTGATCACATTTTATTACCTTTTTTTGTGTAAGAGAAGCAATGAAAAATGGCAAATTGGCCATTTTGACCTTTTTTTCTGTTACACTATTCATTGTATTGGAAAAATATTTCTATATTTTAATAGTAACATAGTTTATAAGGCCGAAAAAATACATCTGTCCATCCAGTTCTGCCTGTTATCCTGCAATTTGATCCAGAGGAAGCAAAAAACCACTGTTAGGTAGAAGTCAATTTTCCTCACTTTAGGGGAAAAAATTCCTTCCCGACTCCAATCAAGCTATCAAAATAACTCCCTGGATCAACGACCCCTCTCTAGTAATTATAACCTGTAATATTATTACACCAGAAATACATCCAGGCCCCTTTTGAACTTTTTTAGTGAACTTACCATCACCACCTCCTCATGCAGAGAGTTCTATAGTCTTACTGCTGTTATCGTAAAGAATCCTGGGCATTTTTGGTCGCGGTGGTACCCATAGTGTTTATATTTTTTGTTATTCATGTATTTATTTTTTCATTATACAGAAAGGAGGGTGATTTAAACTTTTATATATTTTTACCTTTTTATATATTTTTTAATGCTTTTTTTACCTTTTTGTTATGATTTTGAAGCTCATATTTGAGCCTGCAAAATCCATTTTTTTGTTTTTAATTCTGAACATTCATGGATTTTTTTACATCCATTTAAATGTCACAATTGCTTGTGTCACAATTGCTCTTCAGTGAGACCTAGCACATTTAAATCAATTACCGGCATCCTGATTGGCCCACAGAGGATGGTGTTAAGAAGCCCCGAAGCTAGAGATTCTGTGTTTTTCACCCTTTAGATGCTGTGATCTCAATTGATCAAGGCATTTAAAGGCTTTAATTACCATGATCGGCATTATTGTTTGAAACAGCGGTGACCCACTGGCCATGATGCCCATTGCACTTGCGAGCGGGCTCCATGTGTGTCCATCTCCAGTGCTGGTGGCTAAAGGGTTAATGAGGTATTCGGGTCCTAACAATCACTGTAACACAGCACTGTACTCAGCAATCTCCAGAACTACCATGCAAATGATTAGAGCACCAGGAGTCACGCTGGTAATTGGGGGGCCCCACAATTCACATGATAGGAGGGGTCCCAAGTGGTAGGCCTGTCAATGATCTAATAGTTATCAACTCCAAGATCAGGGCAGGCTGAGTACATGTGTATTCCAGATAGCAATTCCAAGGTCATGGTAGATGGCAAGAAGCAGAATCGGTAGGCCAGTTACAATATAGTATACAGATAGACAAGAGATCACACCTTCACTGGTTACTAGAGACTACATAATCTCAAAGGTTAGCAACTGAGGGGGATACACAGCCCAGCTAAACAGGGAGGCTGATCAGCACCTTATTCAGCAGCTGGACAGCAAGCAATAAAGAAAGGATTAAAGGGGTTTTCCGAGTTATATATATTGATGACCTATCCTCAGGGCCCCCTTTCCCCTCTCTTATTTGTATTGACCTTAGAACCCCTCCTGCAGACGATCAGAATGGACCAAAACATCAGAGGCATTACTTTAGGCCAGGGGTCGGGAACCTATGGCTCGCGAGCCAGATATGGCTCTTTTGATGGCCGTATCTGGCTCGCAGACAGGGCTCCTACCTGTCAGTGGCGTAGCTATAGGGGTCGCAGCGGTCGCAGTTGCGACCGGGCCCCTAAGCCAGGGGGGCCCCGAGGGCCCCCCTTGCCACTTGCAGGGCCGCACCGCCAATTAGCCAGGTGCGGCGCGGCCCTGCAGAGGGAGATGAGCGCTTCCATTATGGAAGCGCTCATCTCCATAGTCATCTGTATCGCCGTCCTCAGGACGGCGATACAGATGACTGTATTGTACTGGGGCAGGGGAGGGAGAGGTGTCTCCCCTGCCCGTTCCTCTGATAGGCTGCAGGCACTGGGCCTGCAGCCTATCAGAGGCCGGCTCAGGCGGCGCGATGACGTCATCGCGCCGCCTGAGCCGTACAGCGCGGGACACAGGCCAGAAGAGGCCTGCATCGCATCGCTGCTGGAGGTAAGTATAAGTGTTAATTTTTTTTTTATTATTTTACTGGCACATGGGGGCTTTGGGGGCATTTTACTGGCACATGGGGGCACTGGGGGCATTTTTACTGGCACATGGGGGCACTGTGGGCATTTTACTGGCACTGGGGGCATTTTTACTGGCACATGGGGGCACTGGGGGCATTTTTACTGGCACTGGGGGCATTTTTACTGGCACATGGGGGCACTGGGGGCATTTTTACTGGCACATGGGGGCACTGGGGGCATTTTTACTGGCACATGGGGCACTGGGGGCATTTTTACTGGTACTGGGGGTATTTTTACTGGCACATGGGGGCACTGGGGGCATTTTTACTGGCACTGGGGGCATTTTTACTGGCACATGGGGGCACTGGGGGCATTTTTACTGGCACATGGGGCACTGGGGGCATTTTTACTGGTACTGGTGGCATTTTTACTGACATGGGGCACTGGGGGCATTTTTACTGGCACAAGGGGGCACTGGGGGCATTATTACAGTCACTGGGGCCATTTTTACTGGTATGGGGGGCATTTTTCTGGCACATGGGGGCACTGGGGCATTTCTTACTGGCACAAGGGGGCACTGGGGGCATTATTACAGGCACTGGGGCCATTTTTACTGGTATGGGGGCATTTTCTGGCACATGGGGGCACTGGGGCATTTCTTACTGGCACAAGGGGGCACTGGGGGCATTATTACAGACACTGGGGCCATTTTTACTGGTATGGGGGGCATTTTTCTGGCACATGGGGGCACTGGGGCATTTCTTACTGGCACATGATTTTGGGGGGGAATCAATGGGGGGAACTTCTGGCGCATTATTGGGGCATTTCTTACTGGCACATAATCTGTGTGGTACTAGTGGCACAGTACTGGGGGTGGTAGGATGATTTGTCCAGAAGATGGGAGGATGATGGAAAAGTAGTAAACTAAGATTTTTTTCTGTCAAACTGCAGACATGAGAAATGGCTGAAAAATGGCGTCTGGTCTGAAAGGAGAAGATGAGGAAAGAGAAGATGTACATCCGAGGAGACGTCACTGGATGTACGAGGTATGGGGCGCTGTATTATACTGGATGTAAGAGGTATGGGGCGCTGTATTATACTGGATGTAAGAGGTATGAGGCGCTGTATTAGGCGGGGGGGGGGGCAGGGGCCCAAGCTGAACTCTTGCACCAGGGCCCATGAGCCTTTAGATACGCCCCTGCTACCTGTCTATGGGAAGGATGCATGCACCGCGCTCCATCAGGCCGCGGTGCACGCTGATATTGGTAGTTCTTTGATGGCCTGATAAGCATTGGCGGCAGTGGTGAGCGGCAGGGAGCATGGACTACATTTCCCATAACTCCCTGCATAGCCGCGCCGTCTGCAAGCACGCACCTGCGTCCCCTAGTGAAGCCGCATCTGCCTCCTCCCTTGTGTCTCCCTTGGACGTTCCAGAAACCCCTGGCTGTGCTGCTGCTTTGAAGGTGAACATTATAACATGGAAATTGTTACACAGCCTCATGGTCAGCAGCAGTGAGCTGCATCAATAAAGGGGCTGTGTAATACAGTGTGTCCCACCAACCCCCCCTTCCCACTTCACCCCTGAAAATAATCCCACATAATCCATTATATAGCCCCCCCCCCAAAAAAAAAAAAAAAAAAAAAAATATGGCCTTAAAAAACATCTGCCACCCATATTACACCAATGCCAGCTTCCAGTCATGCGCAGGAAAAAGAAGAAGTCAGACTGCTGGACTGATGTCATGCATCGCAAGCTCACAATGTAAGTTATTTATTTAATTTTTTTACTGCTAATTACCATTGTTTCAGTCCAGTTGTGGCTTTATACAGCAGGGAGGAGCATTCCTTGCTGTACTAAGTGAACATTGGAGCGATTGATCTGTCAATGGCCCTTTAAACATTTTGTACGGCTCTCGCGGAATTATATTTCAAAATATGTGGCGTTTACGGCTCTCTTAGCCAAAAAGGTTCCTGACCCCTGCTTTAGGCGATCAAGAACACAAAATGGCTGCATTCGTGGATGATTTATTAGTCATAATAAGCAACCCTAACAAAGCTCTTCCCAAGATCTACCAACACTTAGAGCCCTATGGCACACACTCAAACTTCAAAATAAACCATAATAAGTCACTGATAATCTGCTCAGGACTCTCTTCACTCCATAAAACCCGCCTGAAACAAAGCTCACCTTTCAATTGGTCATCTCCCACCTTGACCTATTTGGGCGTTAAACTAAGTACTGACCCCTCTAAACTCTTCCACCTAAACTATGTTCCTCTATTAAACAATATTACCGGCACCTTTAAAAACCTTGATCTACCTTTTCTTTCCTGGTTTGGGAGGAAGAATATTCTAACTTCCCTGGTCCTCCTCAAACTAAACTACCTGCAAAAAGTTCTCCCTATCTCCATCCCCTCCACATATTACAATACCTTGATATCCCTATTCAGGTCATTCATCTGGATGAAAAAGAAAGCTCGCCTTTCATATAAACTTCTCTCCAGACCCAAATGTTTGGGTTGCAACGCCCTTTCAGACCCAGAGATTTATGGGAAGGCGATTCTCCTTTAGAGAGTCATAGATTGGCTGAGAGCCCCCAAACATAAATCATGGGTTAGCATGGAATTTTCACATATGGGCATTCCCGCACGTTCTCTACTCTTGAGTGGTCACTCCCACTCTTCAACAAATTATACACACCTAATAAGAGCGACTCTCTTAGCCTGGACATGATTCCAAACCACCCAATTTGCCTTTCCACTACCCTCTCCCCTACTTCAAATTCAAGATGTTTTCCATTTAGCTTCAAAATCCTTATATGATGGGCTTTAGCTACACTGTTGGACATTAAAAAATCACACCCAAACTTTCTCCACTTTTTAACATCTTTCATCTCAAAACACATTGCCCTACAAGAACTCCTACGCCCTCTGACCTGGATAGAAAGCCTGATGAGTGACCCAAAAAATCCTTCTAAGTTAATTTCTCAATTATATAACAGGCTACGCCTCCCACATCCCAGCTTTTATTAGGTTATGGGAGAAGGACTTAAACTGTTCTTTCACTCAAACTGACATTGAATCTATTCTACCGTCTCCACACACCTCATCTACATGTGTCAGGTTGCAGGAGAACGGTTACAAGGTTCTCACAAGATGGTATAAAACTCCAGACATTACATCACTTTACACTGCGTCCGCTTCCTACACGTGCTGGAGATGTCTCCAAGACAGAGGCTCCTTCCTACATATTTGGTGTGGCCTAATTGGCAGCTGTGGACTAATTGGCTGTGTAGTTCTTAACCACAGTCAGCCATGACCCAAACGGATTACGCCGCGCTGTGTGGTTGTACCCTAACACTTGCAGTGCCAGGGTCCTAGCTATGAATCTGACCAAGAACAACATCAGCATGGAGTTTGTATGAGTTATCTCTGGGTACTCCGGTTTCCTCCCACACTTCAAAGACATACTGATGGGAAACTTTGGCTTCTTTCACACTGGCATTAGGCTGGTCCGGCAGGAGAACACCCTGCTGTGGACATACTAACGTTTGCACACGTGTGCTGCCAGAAGTCCGCCCTGGCCCCATTAACTCTAATGGGCTGGAGATTCGGCCAGAGCACAGTAAACATGCCGAGAGGCGGCCAGACAAAAAACACAGGAACAGCCTGCCGAACAAGCCTAACCCGAGTGTGAAAGAAGCATTAGATTGTGAGCTTGATTGGGGACAGCAAATATTAAAAATGTCTGTAAAGCGCTGCAGAATATGTCAGTGTTATATTCTGTAAGTGAGTAAAATAAATAAACTTAAAAGTAGAGTATTAGTCACATAACAGTCCAACAGCTCAACTCGGTGGAATGAACACCAGAACAGGTAACTCATAGCAACAGTATATAGTGCAATGGCACTATACTGGCTTGCTTGGCGTCTCTTTTAAGCCGTTGATCACCATTAGGGATGAGCGAACCCGTGGAAGTTTGGTTTCACCAAGTTCGACCGAACTTAAGGTCAAAGTTCGGGTTCGGGACCCGAACTTGACCTCGAATTGGGGCCCCATAAAAGTCAATGGGGACCCGAACTTCTCTTTATTATTTTCCGTTATAACATAGTTATAATGGAAAATAATAACATTCTTAAGACAGAATGCTAAATAAAATGGTCATTGAGGGGTTAAAAATAATTTTAAAAACACACCTCATCTACTTGATCGCTCAGCCGGTATCCTCTTTTTTCTGCAGGACCTGCAAAAAGACCTGCGGTGACGTCACCGCGCTCACCACGTGATGAGCTCGGTGACTTCACCACAGGTCCTTCTATCTTCATTCAGCAGGACCTGCGATGACCTCGGTGACGTCATCGCAGGTCCTTTTTCAGGTCCTGCAGAAAGAAGAAAGAAGAGGATACCGGCTGCACAATCAAGTGGATGAAGTGAGGTTTTTTTTTTAATTTTTAAAGCCTCAATGGCCATTCTATTTAGCATTCTGTGTTAAGAATGCTATTATTTTCCATTATAACCATGTTATAATGGAAAATAATAAAATCACCCAAACTTCAGTCCGGGTTCGAGTCCGGGCACCCGAACTCGCAAAGTTCGGTCCGAACTCGAACTTTGTAGTTTGGGTTCGCTCAACCCTAATTGCCACCAAGGTATTCTGCATATGCCATCTGTGACATACCTGTAGGAGCAAAAGTATAGCCGATCGCAACTCACTTATAGACTGTGATGGGACACTGAAGATTAGCACACTCAGAATTTCTGGTCGCAAAGGCAGCATGCTTTAGCTCTCCAGAAGTGAGCCTGTTACTTCACCAGCACAAATGAGTGGTGTATAGTGCTGCCAGAGGCTGTTTTGGAGTTGGGTACTAAGCTACTTTGCTAGTACCCACCTCCAAAACAGCCCAGGGCATCACTATAGACCACCCATTTGTGCTGGTGACATCACCAGGCTCACTGATACTGTAGGTGGAAGTCTCTGCTTAGCATAGTGAATCCCAGCACATCACCAGCAGTAGGCTTGTGCTGCGTGATGCAGCAGGACAAGGGAGAGCAAGGAAATGCTCTGATGCTCCAATCATATATAGTAAAAGAATAAAGAAGAGCTTATATCCGGGTTCAGCCCTGAACCCAGAGAACCCCTTTAAGACTTCTTCTCAGGCATGGCAGGCCCCAGCAAAGCTACAGTCTGTGCTACTAAAGGATAGGAGTTTGCCAGCTAACAGTATCTCAGTATCAACAGCTATAGTGTAGTTCACTGACCGGTCCTAACTCCTCTCTCACAGACTAGGGTGGTTTGCTGCTGCAGCCCGCCATTGATAACGTGTAACCTGTCACAGTTGCACCTGACATACGGTACATTACTGCTTCACATTTACCACCCACCAAGAGACACTCAATTATACCACATATATATGTTGTACCGCTCTCAACAAAGGCTGTGCAGTGTCAATACCTGTGACTAGAACCAGGGGTGCACCGCTAATGAGGTGAGGTGAGATGATTGCCTCAGGCAGCACCAGGTAGGAGCAAGAGGGGGGCAGCGGAAGGGACATGGGTAATGAGCGCTTCCATTGTTCTCTACATACTCAACTGTATTGCTGTACTCAGGACAGCAATACAATCGAATGCTGCAATGGGGCACAGGAGCGATGTCTCCCTGGCCCACTGTTCCCTCTAATAGACTGTAGTCCTAGTTCCTGTAGCCTATCAGAGGCCGGTGTCATCATTATCGCTCTGCCTGAGCCGGGCTGCATAGAGCTCAGGGCACAGACTAGAAGAGGTCCGTGTCTTGCACTGCATCGCTGACAGCAGAATGGAGGTAAGTATGTGAGTTCATTATTTTTATTTAGCAGCATGGTGTTGGTCCACAGTGGGGTGGGGTCATTATTTTGTTATTGTAGAAAGCACTATGGGAACATTGTGGCTGTAAAAAGAGGCACTTAAAGTTTTTTTTTTTGTATTGGCACACATTGAAAGGGAGAATTATTTTACTGGCAAAAATTATAAGGAGTCATTTTTTGTACTGGTACACATTATAAGGGGGTATTTTTTTGTACAGGCACACATCATAGGGGACATTATTTCTTCTGGAGGTGAAATGAGGGACATTATTATTGGGTGCACTGTTACCACATAGTGCACTCTCTGGCAGAGAATTATTACTATTGATGGCACTTTTGGGAGGACGGTTACATTGGGAGTCATTTTGAAGAACACTATGTTTATGGCACTATAAGAGACATTATTTGCTGGGCATAGTTATTTTTAGGGCACTGTATGCAAATAATTATTGAAGGGAAACTATCTGTGTGTTAATAGTATTTTCAGGGGGAGTGTTTGTGTAGTATAGTATTGGGAAGCACAGTGGGAACAGTATTAGAGGTGGCAGGATGGTGTTCAGAAGGTGAGGAGGGTGGAAAAGTAGTTGTGTAACTCTGCAGAGACAAGAGATGGCTGAAAGAAATAATGATGGTGGTCTGTTCTGAATGGAGAAGATAAAGAGAACATCTACATCAGAGGACACATTACTGGATGTAATAAGTATGTAGTGCTGTATTACCCTGTATGTTTTGTAGCGCTGTATGTAATGTTTTCCAAGTATGTCTTTAACAGTAGGGCTGAAGGGGTTAGGTTCAGGGGCGGACATACGCAGACCTCCCAGGGGCCCAGTGCGGCAGGGGGGCCTGTGGGAGGTCCAGCGGCAGTAGGAGATGAGCGCTTCCATTGTGGAAGCGCTCATCTCCATATTCATCTGTATCGCTGTCCTCAGGACAGCGATACAGATGATTGCAGGGCAGGGGAGAGGCGTTTCCCTTACCTGCTCCTCTGATAGGCTGCAGGCCTATCAGAGACCGGCTCAGTTGGCGTGATGACGTCATCGCGCCGCCTGAGCCGAACAGCGCGGGACACAGGCTGGAAGAGGCCTGCATCGCATCGCTGACAGGCTCATGGAGGTAAGTATAACTGTTTATTTTTTTTTTATTAACGTTAAGCTTTTGCCCAGTATGGAGGGGCATTTTTATCTATTAGGGGGCATTTACTGGCACACATGGGGGGGGGAAGGAGTACTATGGGGGCATCTACTAGCGGGCATTATACTGGCACACACGGGGGAGAGGAGCACTATGGGGGCATCTATAAGGTGGCATTAAATACTTGCACAGATGGAGGGAGCACTATGGGAGCATCTACAAGGGGGCATTATATACTGGCACAGATGGAGGGAGCACTATGGGGGCATCTAGAAAGGGGGCATTATATACTGGCACAGATGGAGGGAGCACTATGGGGGCATCTACAAGGGAGCATTATATACTGGCACTGTGAGCATCTACAAGGGGGCATTATATACTGGCACAGATGGAGGGAGCACTATGGGGGTATCTAGAAAGGGGGCATTATATACTGGCACTATGGGGGCATTATATACTGGCACAGATGGAGGGAGCACTATGGGGGCATCTACAAGGGGGCATTATATACTGACACACATCGAGGGAAAGGAGCACTATGAGGGCATCTACTGGAGGGCATTGTATAGGGACATTTTATACTGGCACACATTATGGGGGCACTATGGGGAAGGGGGGAGAGGAGCATTATTGGGGCATCTACTTGTGGCACTCTATAGGGGCATTTTATACTGGCATATTATGTCAGGCATATGGGAGGGGGGGACACGGGTGCACTTTATAAAGAGTATTCTTTACTGGTGCAAATTATGGGGCGCTATGGGGACCTTAACTTAATTGGGGGCACTAAAAGGATAGGGGCATTGGCACACATTATGAGGGCACTATAGGGACATTGGCTCGACTGGGGGCACTAAGAGGACGTATTTTTTACTGCCACACAACAGGGCATTTGTTGTATCATTATTTTTGGGGGACATTATGTTTACACTATCAGTGTCAGGTACACTGTTTTCTGGGTGCAGTTATTTTTTAGGACACTCTGTGCCAATAATTATTGAAGGGGACGCTATCTATGTGGTACTAGTATTTTCAGGGGGGACTGTTTCTGCAGTATAGTACTTGGGAGCACAGCGTCTCAGTATTAGAGGTGGCAGGATGGGGTGTTCAGAAGGTGAGAGGATGATGGAAAAGTAGGAAACTAAGATGTCTCTCTGTGATACTCCGCAGAGAGAAGAGATGCTTGAAAGAAATCAACATGGCGGTCAGTCTGAAAGGAGAAGATGAGGACAGAGAATGTCTACATCTAAGAAGACAACATCACTGGATGTAAGAGGTATGAGATGCTGTATTAGGCTACCTTCACATCTGCGTTAGTGAGCTGGAATTCACCGGCTCCAGCACTGCTGGATGCAGAATGCCTGCTGGTCCCATTAACTATAATGGGGTCCAGCAGAGATCCGGCCACAATCTGGCAAAAATGCAGAGAATCAGCGGGACACAAACTTCTGCATGCTGTGGTTTGTGTCCAGCCGGATCATAGTGCTTCAGGTGTAAAGGTAGCCTCACCCTATGTTTTGTATTGCTGTATGTAATGTTAAGAGGGAATAGGTTAAGTTAAAAATTTGGCGTGGGGGGGGCCCAGGCACAATCTTTGCACAGGGGCCCTCTGCTGTCTGTGTCCGCCCCTGGTTAGATTAAAAAATTGGCATTGGGGGGGTGGCATTTTATTTTTCACCTCAGGCAGCAGAAAGGCTAGGTGCACCCCTGACTAGAACCAGTGACACCCTGGTGCCCACTTGCATTATCACATGTTGTGCAATCAGCAGTGAACAGTTAAATGAGCCTATGTCAGCATGATCAACCCTATTAAGGCTATAGCACCTACAAATAATGAAAAGTTTTAAGGTACAGTACTATCCAACAGAGCAAACATAACATGATCTAGTTAACCTAATTGGGTAACTACAGTCCAATGTGAAATATATAGGGTGAAATTTATCATAGACTGGTGACATAGGAACACCACTTGTGAGAAAATTTGCCACAATTGGTGTTTAAAAAGTCACATAATAAGTCAAATAAATAAAGTGAGTACTTGTAATTATACTCGCTTCTGAGATGACAGGCAGTGTAATGAAGAATTAGTGCTTGCATCAAGCACCACCTCCTCCGCCTGGTGTCGGACCCACACAGGTTAGATATTGATGACATATCCTGAGAATAGGTCATCAACATATAAATCCTGCACCACCTCTTTAACAGTGATGGCCTCTCTGATGGCCAGAACTGTAGGAGTGCTCATAGGCACACATGCACAGCAGGTCACGTTCCAGTCACCTTGTATCTGTGCTGTAGCGGTGGCCGTGACCCCTGAGTATGACTAGTGTGTACTGTATACTGTGATGGAAAAATGAATGAAGCCAGCAATGGAGAAACATTAGTATCATACAATACATTAGTAAGTGCCGTGTATTAACTTTCTCTACATGATAAATTGCATTTGCTGAAATGAAACAACTCATTTAATGGTCTTCTTTTATAATTCCCATTTTCTTTGTTAGTTTATCTTTTGTATACCTGTGAGGCTTTTTTTTCTATTTCACTATATGTTGATGAGATACATAAAGTACACACCACTTAGAATGTTTCATTTATTAAAGGTGAAACCTTTCTCTTTCAATGAAACTTAATAAGATTTAAGATCTGCACCATGGTTTTTGGTTAAAAAAAAACGGTATATGAATCACCAAGCAGTTTTCCCATTTAAGGGCTCATGCACACAAACGTGTGCCGGCCCTGCCCGTGCTGTGGACCGCAAATTGCGGGAACTGACTGTGGGGCCGCCAAATTCGGATCACGGTCCCATTCACTTGAATGGGGTCCGCGATCTGCATCCCACGGTCCACACTGCAAAAAAGTAGTTCATGCACTACTTTTTTGCGGTGTGGAGGCACAGGTAGAAACACTACGGAAGCACTTTGTAGTGCCTCTATGGGCTTCCGATCCGTGCCTCCATTCCACATCTCCAGGATTGTGCACCCATTCAAGTGAATGGGTCTGCAATTCGTGATGTGGGGTGCATGCGGCCGGTGCCGGTGTATGGTAGACCGGCAGTATGCGGGCTGCAATACAGCAACGGCCGTGTGCATGAGCTCTAACTCAGTGGACACGAATGTCCGGCATTTTTTACTTGACTTTTGGGCATGGAATGCAAGCCAAAATCCACTTCAGAAAAATTCCATGTGAACACTCCCTAAAAGTTTTATTAAAACAAACAGTCACACAAAACAATTGTCTGGTTTTAAGTTTTGAAGGATTCTTAACAAGAATGGGAGAAGAAAATGGTATTTGATGAGGCAATGGATAAATGGACGACATCTAGGGGATTATGCATACTATGGAATGGTAGCAAGGAGAAAGTTCATGAATTTGTCACATTCTTAATCAAAATGATATATGCCTTTTTAAGATCTGAAATTAATGAGTTAAGGATTACATTCCTGGATTTATCCATCAGTATTGACCAATCCAGTAAAATTCACACCAGAGTATTCCATAAACCAACAGCAACAAACATCCTATTAAAGGGGTTATCCCACGAATAATGTAAAAAATGAAAATCAGACATCATATAGTACATGACAATACCTTTCTAACAGCCCTGCGCCTCATATGGATCCAGAGATCTCTCCATTTATTGCTCTGCTACATTTATATCAAGCTGACAGCTCAAGGGGAGTGTCTTTTCTGCTGCAGCTAAGGGGGTATGTCTCAGCTCTCCCTATCACAGCTCAGAAGGCAGTTGAAAGATGAAACTGAGCATGTGCGACCTTCTCAGTGAACAGGTCAAAGAAATAAGAAATTAAGTGGCACTATACAGATACATTTTATTTAATAACTCAGTAGCTACAATAATTTTTTATTACATGCAATTACAAAAGTATTCAGATCCAGGTGCTGGTTTGAAAACTGTAGAATATTTTTCGTGGGACAACCCCTTTAAGATGGGACAGTGGACATCCTCAAGCTCTTAAGAAGGGCATTCCAAAAGGGTAGTACTTGAGAACAAGACATAACTGCTTAGAATGGGCTTATTTTTGAACTGCCACCAGTGATCTAAGAGGAGTATTTATACTAGGGGCTATCCCCCCCAGTGTCTTGAGTGGAGCATACCAATGTGCAGCAAGCTGCAACAGAGAGAGGTTGCTCCACCAGTGGGAAATAAATACAGAAAATGACCTGTTGAGGATTATTGGCACTTGATGACAAGTACAAATTAGCAAGTAAGAGAGATCCTGGATATGCATTGGGGGACACTAAGGGCAGATGAAGAGATTGGACCCCAGATAAGTACTAGACCAGAGATGGCCAACCTGTGGCTCTCCAGCTGTTGTAAAACTACGACTGCCACCATGCCCTACTGTAGGCTGATAGCCTTAGGCAGTGTGGACATGCTGGAAGTTGTAGTTTTGCAACAGCTGGAGAGCCTCAGGTTGGTCATCTCTGTACTAGACCAACCATAACCTACTGATGTGGAGATAACATAAAAGATAGGCTGGTACACAGTTTCTTTTCAGACTCCTATACATGGGACATGGCTCTCACAGAAACTTGTGGGCACCTTCAGTTGTGGCCTACAATGTGGTAAAATGTTTGACCACTGGGCACAGTTATCATATATGACCATTCATTAACTTCAAGACAATGCAAAGGAATTTTATTGTGTCACATGTACATGATAAAGTTGCTTTTCATATGGAAAACAACTAAAAAATAAGTACAGTACTTCAAACGAATCTCAAGGAGTGTCTAAGTTTATTTTATTTATTGATCTCTACGGGATTGGGACCCCACAACTAGAGCACTCAAACATCAGGACACGAGTGCCACATTCTACTAAGTCTATTATCCCAAGAAACCTGTGGGCACCTATTGTAGGCCAGACACTGACCCCATCACCGGTCAGTGTGATGACGTCATCACGTTAGGGACCCAGAGACCGTGTCTTCAATCATGATGGCCGCGGTGGCGTCTTCACGATAATAATGAGAAAGAGTACCCCTTTGGCAATGCATATGTAGTGTTGAGAAACACTTGCTTGTATACTCCCTATTGCTAAGGAGAGACTGCAGTGTGTGTAGGTGCTTGCAGGCTAATGTGCAGACAAGGGAAGGAGCACACTGACTACAGAATACGGGACTGCACTATACCCACAGAAGATTGCCATGTTAAGATGAAATTGGGTATCTGATCCCAGCCCCTATACAATTATAATTGTATAGACACACAGACGCTTGTTGATACAGACACTATAAGAGTCATATGTTCAACAACACTGGGCAGAGATACAATTACCCTCTTTCTTGCCTGAATGGATGAGATTTGTAGGTAAGGCTACTTTCACACTTGCGTTGTTTTATTCTGGTATTGAGTTCCGTCATAGGGGCTCAATACCGGAATAAAACGCTTCAGTTTTGTTCCCATTCATTGCCAATGGGGACAAAACTGAACTGAAGAAAACGGAATGCTCCTAAAAGCATTCCGTTCCGTCTCCAGACATGCTGCGGTTTGCTCTCCGGTCTGGGTATTCAGCCGGAGGCGGCTGAGAAGGAAACGTTCAATGGGGACGGATCCGTTCGGTGTGACACACTAGTAAATGGATCCGTCCTCCATTGACTTTCAATGGAGTTCATGACGGATCTGTCACCTTGCATGTTTCCTTCTCAGCCGCCTCATCTCCCTCCTCTGGAGGTCCAGCAGGGGGCGCTGTGCAGGCTGCTCTGCGCTGGAATCTTCCCATTGTGCGCGCTGTCCTCTTCCTCCTGTAGAGTCCATCTCTGGAGATATTTGCTACTGGGCAGGCTGGACCGCTGCTGGGACAGGTAACATATCCTGGCACATGCCCCTTGTCTTGTGAGGTCAACATTGTAGTAATCCCCCCCTCCTCCTCCTTCTCAAGACTGACAAGTGAATGGGGCTGAGCAAGATACCAAGCACAACCGCTGTACAATGTACGGCACTGTGTTTGGTGAGAGGGGAGGCCACAGGCCACAGCGCTCAAAGGAGTGCCAGTACCTTCTCAAACAGCTGATTGGTGGGAGGCCCAGGTGTCGGACCCCTACGATCAGATACTGATGATCCCGAGGATAAAATCCTGGAAAACCCCTTTAATTATTAATGGCGCAGCAGATGAACTAGGTACACGTGCCGATATGTCAGACCAGCTATTGAGAATAAGTCTAATGCACAGTATGTCTATGTATAACAGAACACATTAAGTATAAATGACGCAGCATATGAACTATATAAACATGTTTATATTACACCGCCTGTTGACAATGAGTCTGATGCACAGTATGTCTTTGTATAACTGAACAGATTAATTATTAATGATGCAGCAGATGAACTAGGTACACACGCCTATATATTAAACCGGCTGTTGAGACTAAGTCTGATGCGCAGTCAGTCCATGTATAACAGAACAGATGAAATATAAATGGCACAGCAGTGTA
The DNA here is from genome assembly GCA_900303285.1 of Rhinella marina. Lineage (NCBI taxonomy): Eukaryota > Metazoa > Chordata > Amphibia > Anura > Bufonidae > Rhinella > Rhinella marina. Next base: position 38,917 of record ONZH01029935.1, on the reverse strand, counting down.
ACAAGGTGTACTGGGCGATTACACAGAGCCTGCACTGTCCCTGCAGTCTCCCTACAGTGTCTGAAACCAGTCCCTATGACCTCCGTTCACTGTCCCTATCCAATATTCTACAATTAAAAGTTTGCTAAAATACTTTCCCTAGTCCTTGTCACATCTCTCCCTATGCCCAGCTCACAGTAAAATGCCAGAGACCGGGCGGGATTAGGCATTTTATATGGCTGTAACATCACAGAGGATGGCTATCTTCTAGCTGCACCACATTATGGCTCATATCGTATTCCTGAGCTTCTTACTTTTACTTTGTAACATGTGTCCACCTGTTTCCTTCTGCCATTGCTGAGTGGTTGGACTGGCCAACAATTGTACCAGAGGATCCTCCTCTGGGCCCAGGCTCTGATACTATAATGGGCTCCAAAGATCCAGGAGTAAAAACTTATTTGGGCCTGCTTTCAGAGTCAATAACTTATCACTAGGGTCTATTTCTGTGATTCAAATACTATTATTGATGATTTGGAAGTTGGGTCTCGAGAATAATTTCCTCTGGTTTGTCCCAGAAACCATACTCTGACACGGCATATACTACTCACAGGCCAAAAAGATCATGTATTAGATATGATCGCCTTCATATATTCAGTTTGGAAAACCCCTGTAATGTAGGCTAATGTAATCATTGTGGATCAAGCTTCAGAAACCAAGGCAATAATAGACTTTAATAGCTGTAATAGACAAGAGAAGCTGTTACCCTGCAGAAGATTGGTTCCCCCTGAGTGATTAGATAGATTCCCTAAAGGCGAGCATACGGTGCAAGCATGGCCACCCTCCATTTATTTCTATGGGAGTTCTGAAAAGAGCCAAGCAATAGCTTGGCTATTTCTGGAACTTCATTAGAAATGAATGGACAGATGGCTGTGCATACAGTGTCTCCATTCAGTTATATGGGAGTTCCAGTAATAGCCAAGCACATTCACTTAGCTATTTTCAGAACTTCTACAGAAGTGAATTAACAACATTCCCCTTTGTAGAGTTAGGTGTGGGTCCCAGAGGTGGATCCCCATCCTAGCGATATAACACTAATCTCTCAGATGACACAACCTCTTTCAAGGAAATATGTCAGCAGTTATGACCAAGTTAAACAACTGACAGCACTGAGTAGGGGCTGGTAGACAGCAGTATAAACACACCTTTTGTGGAGCTTTTATAATCAGGAGAAGTGTGACTATGACATTTATTCTGCCAGGTTCTACTTCTGCAAGAGCACTGGAGACATAACTTAACTGGGAAATGTTCTCTGCTCTTTGCATTAAGCTGCTTCACATCTAGGGTGGCCATCCGTCCGGTCTTTGGCCGGACAGTCCGGTTTTTTAACTCCTGGTAACTCCTGGCCAGGACGGACGGCCAGAAGTCCGCCTTTCCCGGCCAGTTAAGGGGGCGCCCTGCCAGAGCGCTCCCTTAATGGCCTGGCCTTGTGCTTGTGATTCTACCCCCCCTCAGACCTCAGATCAGCCCACCCAACCACTTTAAAAAAAAACATACTCACCTGTTCTACGCTGCCGCTGCCATCAGGTTCCGCGCTCCACTGTCTTCCCTGCCAGCGCGCTCTATGACCTGACGCTGCGTCAGGTCATAGTGTGCGCCGGCAGGCAAGTCAGTTGGATCGGGGAACCTGATGGCAGCGGCAGCGTAGAACAGAACAGGTAAGTATATTTTTTTTAAAGTGGCTGGGTGGGCTGATCTGAGGTCTGAGGGGGGGCACAAGACGCTGGTCTGAGGGGAGCACAAGATCTGAGGTCTGATGGGGCACAAGACGCTGATCTGAGGTCTGATGGGGGCACAAGACCCTGATCTGAGGTCTGATGGGGGCACAAGACCCTGATATGAGGTCTGAGGGGGCACAAGACGCTGACCTGAGGTCTGATGGGGGCACAAGACCCTGATATGAGGTCTGAGGGGGCACAAGACGCTGATCTGAGGTCTGATGGGGGCACAAGACGCTGACCTGAGGTCTGATGGGGCACAAGACGCTGACCTGAGGTCTGATGGGGCACTAGACGCTGATCTGAGGTCTGATGGTGGCACAAGACGCTGACCTGAGGTCTAATGGGGGCACAGTGGGCTGATGTGAGGTCTAATGGTGGCACAGTAGCCTGATGTGAGGTCTGATGGTGGCACAGTAGCCTGATGTGAGGTCTGATGGGGGCACAGTAGCCTGATGTGAGGTCTGATGGTGGCACAGTAGCCTGATGTGAGGTCTGATGGGGGCACATTGTGTTGATCTGAGGTCTGATGGGGGCACAAGATGTTGATCTGAGGTCTGATGGGGGCACATTGTGTTGATCTCAGGTCTGATGTGGGCACAAGACGCTGACCTGAGGTCTGATGTGGGCACAAGACGCTGACCTGAGGTCTGATGGGGGCACAAGACGCTGATCTGAGGTCTGATGGTGGCACATTGTGTTGATCTGAGGTTTGATGGGGCACAAGACGCTGACCTGAGGTCTGATGGGGCACAAGACGCTGATCTGAGGTCTGATGGGGGCACAAGACGCTGACCTGAGGTCTGATGGGGGCACAAAACGCTGACCTGAGGTCTGATGGGGGCATAGTGGGCTGATCTGAGGTCTGATGGGGGCACAAGACGCTGATATGAGGGCACATTCTGCTGATCTGAGGTCTGATGGGGGTACAAGATGTTGATCTAAGGTCTGAGGGGGGCACAATACCCTGTTCTGAGGTATGAGGGGGCATTTTATACTGCACACATTATGGGGGCACACATTATGGGGGCATTTTATACTGGCACCTTATGTCAGGCACCATGGGGACAAGGGGAGGAGCACTATGGGGGCACTATATAGGAGTATTTTATACTGGCACAAATTATAGGGAACTATGTAGCTCAACTGGGGGCACTAAGATTTTTTTTGGGCACACAGTGGGCATTGGCACACATTATGAGGGCATTATGGGGACAATGACTCTACTGATGGCACTAATTATTTCTGTTGGGACTTTGGGGAGCACTATTATTGTGGGGGGCACCCTGTCACGCTATCAGCTTAGCACAGTTATTTTTGGGGAACATTTTGGTTACACTTTAGTAGCAAAGTTATTTTTTTAGAGCACTGTGTGCCAATAATTACTAAAGGAAGTACTATCTGTGGAGCACAGTGTCTGAGTATTGGGGGTGGCAGGATGGGGTGTTCAAGAAGGTGGGAGAATGATGGAAAAGTAGGAAACTAAGATGTCTGTCAAATTCCGCAGAGAGAAGAGATGGCTGAAATAAATCATCATGGCGGTCTGGTCTGAATGGAGAAGATTGAGGACACAGAATGTCTACATCTAAGAAGACGTCACTGGATGTAAGAGGTATGTGGCGCTGTATTAGGCTACTTTCACATCTGAGTTAGTGATTCTGGCAGGCTGTTCCAGCAGAGAACAGCCTGCTGGAATTCACTGACTCCGGCACTGCTAGATACAGAATGCCCGCCGGCCAGTAAAACGGTAGCGGTAAAGCAGTGCAGTGCGTAATTGTGAACAGAAGAACCCTTGCCCTTGCCGGGCTGCCTGGGTGAAATTAAAGGGGTTATCCCACAAATAATGTAAAAAATGAAAATCAGACATCATATAGTACAAGACAACCTCTTTTTAACAAAGCTAGAACCAGCTCTGTACCTCACATGGATCCAGAGATCTCCACATTCATTGCTCTACTAGATTTATATCAAGCTGACAGCTCGGGGAGTGTCTTTTCTGCTGCAGCTCAGGAGGCGTGTCCATGCTATGCCTATCACAGCTCAGGAGACAGTTAAAAGTTGAAACTGAGCATGTGCGGCCTGCTCAGTGACCAGGTCAAAGAAATCAGAAATTAAGTGGTCCTATACAGATACATTTTATTGAATAACTCAGTAGCTGTACAAAATTTTTAATGACATGCAATTACAAAAGTATTCAGATCCAGGTGCTGGTTTGAAAACTGTAGAATATTTTTCGTGGGACAACCCCTTTAAGGGTACATCTGGGTTCAACTCTGAACCCTCACAACCCCTTTAAGGTTTTCCTCTCTTTTTTTTTTTTTGCCGGGCACTTACTGGGAGAGGGGCGTGGTTTAGCTGGTTGGGGGTGTGGTTTGGCAGGTTGGGGGTGTGGCCTAAAATGTCCTCCTTTTTGGGATGAAGCAGGTGGCCACCCTATTCACCTCCCATCCACTCTGCTCTGAGTGACAGCTGTTACATCCAACCACGCCAACACTATGGCTAATGCAGTGCCCTTGAGGACTACTGCTAAAGGTTAATTATGACTAAAATGGTTAATTTATAGAGATGAGCGACCATGCTCGTCCGAGCTTGGTGCTCGTTCGAGTATTAGGGTACTCGTAAGTGCTCGCTGCTCGGACAAGTATCTCGCCATGCTGTAGGAAGTGGTTTAGCAGGTTGGGGGTGTGGTTTGGCAGGTTGGGGGTGTGGCCTAAAATGTCCTCCTTTTTGGGATGAAGCAGGTGGCCACCCTATTCACATCCCGTCCACTCTGCTCTGAGTGACAGCTGTTACATCCAACCACGCCACCACTATGGCTAATGCAGTGCCCTTGAGGACTACTGCTAAAGGTTAATTATGACTAAAATGGTTAATTTATAGAGATGAGCGACCATGCTCGTCCGAGCTTGGTGCTCGTTCGAGTATTATGGTACTCGTAAGTGCTCGCTGCTCGGACGAGTATCTCGCCATGCTGTAGGAAATGGCATCTCCCACATTTTGAATTTTTGGCGCCTATAACTCAGCCAATCACAAGCCAGGAGACTCTGCGGTACACCCAGCATCACGTGGGGCCCTTACATGTCGATAGCAGGGGTTGGCTGGCAGATTAGGTGACCCTGGAATATACTAGTGACATCCGGCGGTGCTCGGCTCAGAGGCTGTCTGGATGTCGTTAGGGACAGATCTGCTGCGTTTCAGGGAGAGTGTTAGGGCCTGGATTTAGTTCTCTGTTAGGCAGGAGTGATCTCAAAAGAACCCAACAGCCCTTCTAAGGGCTACAAGACACTTTTTTTTGTCTTCTGGCTGGGCTGGCTGGCACTAGTAGTGCAGCTATCGCCATATATAACAAACTTTGTTTTTTTGTTGTTTTATCTCAGTGATACAAATCCATTTCATACAGCTGTGTGGAACCATTCTGTGTGTCAAAGTTCAGCTGTCCACCACAAACCACAATCTGTATTTTCTGTCCAGGTGACCCACACTGTACGTCACATAATCCAATATGGTCATTTGCTCTCACTGAATACAGCTACATTAGAAAAATCTGAGTGCGACATTTTTCTAGGTTGAAGTGAAAATAGCCACAGTCAGCAGGGGCTGAGTTTGCTCTCTGATATATTCTGCACGTTACTTTAAAAATAAAAAAAAATTAAAAAAAATAGTTTTTTTGTTGTTTTATCTCAGTGATACAAATCCATTTCATACAGCTGTGTGGAACCATTCTGTGTGTCACAGTTCAGCTGTCCAGTCACCACAAACCACAATCCGTATTTTCTGTCCAGGTGACCCATTCTGTACGTCACATAATTAAAAAAGGTCTTTTGCTCTCACTGATACAGCTACATTAGAAAAATCTGAGTGCGACATTTTTCTGGGTTGAAGTGAAAATAGCCACAGTCAGCAGGGGCTGAGTTTGCTCTCTGATATATTCTGCATGTCACGTTAAAAAAAAAAAAACTTAGTTTTTTTGTTGTTTTACCTCAGTCATACAAATCCATTTCATACAGCTGTGTGGAACCATTCTGTGTGTCACAGTTCAGCTGGCCAGTCACCACAAACCACAATCCGTATTTTCTGTCCAGGTGACCCATACTGTACGTCACGTAATCCAATACGGTCATTTGCTCTCACTGAATACAGCTACATTAGAAAAGTCTGAGTGCGACATTTTTCTGGGTTGCACTTAAGCAGACCAAGTCTGCCTAATCTAATAGTTTCAGTGTAATTGCTCCATACTGCACGGTACGTAATAAAATACATCATTTTGCTCTAACTTATCCACCTATATACAAACCACAATCCGTATTTTCTGTCCAGGTGACCCATACTGTACGTCACGTAATTAAAAAAGGTCTTTTGCTCTCACTGATACAGCTACATTAGAAAAATCTGAGTGCGACATTTGTCTGGGTTGCACTTAAGCAGACCAAGTCTGCCTAATCTAATAGTTTCAGTGTAATTGCTCCATACTGCACGGTACGTAATAAAATACGTAATTTTGCTCTAACTTATCCACCTATATATTAACTTGTTCAGATTGAACAAGTTTGTGGGTTTCAGTACAGCAGGCCCTTTTTTTTGGTATATATAATACACTTATATACAGAAAATGTTGAACCCCAGGGCTAAGGGTCGAGGACGAGGGCGTGGGCGCGGGCGTGGGCATTCAATTACTGCAGGGGGCAGAGGCCGTGGTCCTGGGCTGGGTGAGAGAGTACCTACAATGAGGAGTGGACGTGGATGTCTGATATCTGCCAGGTGTTGACCAACTTTGAGGAGTCAACACAGATGGTCAGCGGCGATGCTGCTATTATCAGCCTCACCATCCCGCTGCTTTGCCTGTTGAAAAACCTCACTGCTCAGCATGGAGTCGGAAGCTTTGCGCTTGTCATAAGAGACGGTGGAGGAAGATATGTCGCTTGATAGCCAGAGCACCCTCCGGTCTGTTTCTCAGCGCGTATCGGAGGAGGGGGATGAGGATGAGGAGGAAGAGGAGGAGAATGTCGGCGAGACAGAAGAGGGTACCAATGCTCAGTCCTTCTTAACTCTTGAGCGTGTATGGGCTGAAGAGGAGGAGGAGGAGGAGGAGGAAATGGAGAGTCAGGCCAGTGAGGAGAGGGAATTCTTGCGTGTTGGGACTCTGGCGCACATGGCAGACCTCATGTTAGGCTGCCTATCCCGTGACCCTCGCGTTAGAAGCATTTTTTCAAACACTGATTACTGGGTGTTCACTCTCCTGGACCCACGGTACAAGCAGAACCTTTCCACTCTCATCCCTGTAGAGTATGAGAGAGAATCAATATCAACAGGCCCTGGTGCACAAGCTGAAACAATCCTTCCCATCTGATGCCGCTAGCGGCAGAGGGCGTGGTTCTGTGGGCCAAGTAGCGGGGGAGAGGAGGCGAGCAGGCAGCTTGTCCAGCACTGGCAGGGGAACGCTCTCCAAGGCCTTTTCCAGTTTTATGTCACCCCAGCAAGACACTGTCACCTGTCCCCAGTCTAGGCAGAGTAGGGGGAGCTGTACAGAAAAATGAGTACCTAGCTGTCCATACCGACTTCCTGCATGATCACTCTGCTCCATACAACTACTGGGTTTCAAAGCTGGACACGTGGCCTGAACTGGCGCTGTGTGCCTTGGAGGTGCTGGCCTGCCCTGCCGCTAGCGTGTTGTCAGAGCGGGTATTCAGTGCAGCTCGTGGCGTCATCACCGCTGACAGGCTGACGCTTATTAAAATGAACAAAGCCTGGATTTCACCGGAATTCAAATCTCCTCCGGGGGAAAGCAGCTAAAGATTAACATTACTTATGTATCCGATTCCTCTTCTCTACTCCTCCTACTCCTCCTCCCCCTTGTCGTCTTTGCCTAACGCTGACCCAAAACGCAATTTTTTAGAGGGCCAACTGGCACTCTTTTACGACAATTTTTCCGGAGGGCCCCCTACAGGCCCTCTCTCCAAACAATTTTTCCGGAGGGCCACCTACAGGCCCTCTCTCTAAACAATTTTTCCGGAGGGCCACCTACAGGCCCTCTCTCTAAACAATTTTTCCGGAGGGCCCCCTACAGGCCCTCTCTCCAAACAATTTTTCCGGGGGTCCACCTACAGGCCCTCTCTCTAAACAATTTTTCCGGAGGGCCACCTACAGGCCCTCTCTCCAAACAATTTTTTGTCAACTACAGACACTGTAAAACAATGTTTCAGGAGCGTCAAACAGACAGTCCAAAACAATTTTTCAGGAGGCACAAGTACTGACATTTAAAAAAAAAATTTTTTGATGAGGGTCGACTTTATGTACTCCGAAAAGAAAAAAATTTTTGGAGGCTCAACAAAAGCCATTTCACTGCATTCTCAGTCGGACAAAGTCATTGGTGGTGTAACCGCCATGCTGTGTCAGGCTAAATTTTTGGGTGCTTCACCAGCTACCGCATACTAACTCAGTCACTCTGTTGTCACCGCCGCCATACAGGGCAACGAAAAATGTTTATGTGGTTCGCCTGCTCCCGCAGTGTCACTCGCTCACTCTGTTGTCACCACCATAGTGGTTTGCAGTATAGTAGCCCAAGTTTGCACATTCCCCTTTTTATCTCCAAGTGATCTATACTGCACGTCACTTTTAAAAATACGTCTTTTTCCTCTCTTTCTCTCTCTCCAAACTATTTTTACGGATAGGTGCCATATACGGTATTAAACTGAGAAGAATGCATACAATACATGCCCCACTTGACAAATTTCAGAGTTGACAACCGTACTGGTTGATGCTAAATTTTTAAGTTGGGGTCGTGCGTCGTCATTCGAACTCCATCCGGCTGTTGTCACCACCACACACGCTAGCCAAGGGGGCACTCCTCTGGCTTTTTCAGCTCAACCTCCATCCCCCCAGCCTGCCCCCCACCTACAGGCCCTCTCTCCAAACAATTTACCCGGATAGGGGACGTATTAGATTTTGAACTGATAAGAAGAACAGATTTTTTTTATTCTTCTTTTAATTGGCTCCTGACCTGTGATAGGCAGAGCATGGACACGTCCCCTTAGCTGCAGTAGAAAAGACACTCCCCTGGCCAGAGCAAGCTCTTTTTCCTTTTCCGTGTTCGAAAAAACCATGAAATATATAGTCCCAAGAGGGGACGTATACGATTTTAAACTGAGAAGAATCAATACCACACATGCCCCACTAGTTCAAGCTCAATGTTGACAGCCGTACCAGTTGATGCCAAATTTTTAAGTGGGGGTTCCACCACTACCAGCCTAACCACCACCAGCATACGCAGGTATACGAGTGCTAAACACTATGGAAATAAGGCTGTCCGTTCCCCTCATGCGGGTCCCACCACTGCTCCTTCCCCTGTGTCACTCGCTGCCTCTGCGAGTCAACCCCCAGCCCAGACCCCGGCACGAGCGCCTCTCGCCGGAAAACCACCCCTTCGCCTCCATGATCCTCCCCACTGTCCACCAATGTGTCCCTGCGCAACGTTCAGCTGTCATTACAGCAGACGTTGGAGCGCAAGCAGAAAAAAAGTTCAGCCCACCTACATGCACAAGCCCTCAACGTCCACATACAGGGCCACGCTAAATTTTTTATGTGCTCTACCTGCTACCGTCGTGTAGCTCGGTCACTCTGACCGAGTCTGACCCTGGGGCCGCTCATGTACTGCCCACTTGGAGGAATGCTGGGCCTACCTCGGTCACGGTTTCTCAGACTTACTATGCCTCTTCCTCCAACCCCTCCTCTTCCTCCTTCGAATTACTATCCGTGCTTCATCTCCTGCTACCTCAGTCTAACTCAGTCACTCTGTTGTCACCGCCATGCTGCGTCAGGCTAAATTTTTGGGTGGCTCACCTGCTACCTCATCTAACTTGGTCACTTGTTGGTGTCACCGCCATGCTGTGTCAGGCTTATGCCTGCATCGTGTGGCTGGGGATAGGAGAGCAGTGCCAGCATGGGCATGGGTGATGGACCTTCGTTGCACCTAGTTGGGTGCTTCCCTAACATGTGATGGGCATGTGCCTCACCATTCTTGGTCTGGGTGAGCACAATTGCCATGAGGGTAACCACCAGGCTGTTGCAGGAGAATTTGGGGTAATGGTGGGATTAGGCAGCCTCAGAGGCATCCATGCATACTGCCCCTGCTGTTTCCTGTCCATTTCCGTGGTGTTTCCATCATTTTCTGAGGTTTCTAGGTTTTCACCCAGCCTTCCCTAGGCAGAGCCTTGGTCCCCTGCAAAAATGCTCGAGTCTCCCATTGACTTCAATGGGGTTCGTTACTCGAAACGAGCACCCGAGCATCGGGAAAAGTTTGTCTCAATAACGAGCACCTGAGCATTTTAGTGCTCGCTCATCTCTATTAATTTAATGTTGCTGAGTTAAATATGATTTATTGTTAAAGCAATTATTTCTCTATGCACTGTGTATATGTAATGGCCCAGACTGGTATGTGTGAAGGTGTCGGAGGTATTTCAGTATTTCTAGGTTCCCTAGTTTTCTCCAGTCTAAAGATAAAGGCCTGCATTCCGAAACTCTCCCTCATTCCTTAGTTTCCCTATATGTGAGCTCAAACACTTCCATCTGGTGTCTAAAGTTGATATTGCACATTATACATTATTGTCTGCATTGCCTTATATTGCTGTATTCTCATTGGTTCCTTTCCATGCCATTTATGTAATGGAGTGTGCTTGACCATGTGACCCCTCTGCTATCTGTCAGCTGCCAATGACAGACCAGAGGATGTAGCTAGTTCCGCCCTCTTTTTTCTCTAGGGAGTGAGCTGGAATATTCCAGAGAGTTCTGGTTCTATCACAGACCAGAGAACAGTGCACAGCTCTCCTGCATATCTCAGCCATCCATTCAGGCCTGAGGCCTAGTTATTCATCCATTATCATCACCAGCACAGTTAACCCAGACTGTATCCAGACAGCTGTAAGGATCATCACATGTTCTTTCAAGTATTCAGTAGGACTACCTATATAAAGTTCCAGAACCTACTGTTTGACCTCTGAGGAGTTGAGAGTCACCCACTCAGGATCACTTCTACCCCGGCTTACACGTCTGGAAGGTTCATGTGTCTTCCACCTGGTCGCCAGAGTGCGTCGTCTTTCTCTAAGTATTTCAAGTGCTCAAAGTTCTTTAGTCACCTGTGCCTTACTCAGCTGAAAGGACTAATCTATTGGATCAGGTCTGTACTTACTTATTATACTACTACTACTCCTATCATCTCAAGTCAGCCGACAGCTAAGCTCTTAAAGCTACAGCGCATTGTCAAGCCACTCTACTCTACCGCTGTATCCATACCATCTAAACCTGGCTATGTACCAGAGAGACTGTAACCTGTATAATATATTGGTTCCTGCATTAAAGCAAACGTTATCCTTTACCCCTGGCATTGGTTTAATTATTGGTGCCTTGTGCGAGGAGGGTAACGGGAACATTCTTGCAGCCGGGCAACCCTGGGAACAAGGCCGCCATAGTAACCCTCGTGCCCGTGATATCACCCATGACAACCTTAAAGGTCCCCTGTCCCAGGATAGTACCCATGTGCTGCATATACATAATAGCAAGGTATGGGTGATATATACTGTAGTCAACATGGGCAGTTTTGGTTAGGTTACCAGGGTCATGGATTTTGCTCATTTCCGGTGAGTGGAGTCTTAGCAGAGCAGAGCAACAGACAAGACCCACATGTACAAGCTCCTGCCAACCAGGCCAGAGTCCAGAGAATTTATTTAAAATTGAGAGAGCCTAGTATGCTGTGGTGGTTTTCTGGCCAATATATATGCATTGTCTGGGGAGTTCTCTTTCTCAATAAGGAAAGCACCTTAAATGGGTAATGTGCATACAGTGTATTGTAGGCCAGGCAGCACCTCTCTGTGTTTCTGGGAAAGATATTCTAATTAGCTTTCAAATTAGCTAAGCAACAGGTGTAAGATTTGCTAATTTCGATATATCTTTCCCAGAAACACAGAGAGCTTTGACTGGCATAGAATACTCCACATGTGTACTCAGTGCACATAAGGAGAAATAGTACCCCAACCAAAGTCTCTCAGGCAGCCAAAGGAATTGTGTTTGCTTCACTCTGTTAAAAGGTAGTAACCTAAATAGAGCTGTGTTCCTGGAATGAGACACTCAGTTTTCCTTTTGTTTTTGAAAGGAGACTAGCTTGCAAGCACAGCAATAGATAAAAACTCTTATTATGAAAATGCACTGATTACTATCATTAGTAATAGTGCCCCAAATTTTAGCAATGATTTGAAAGTTTCAGGCTACCACCAAGGGAAACTTTTACTATGAAAAAAAAAAAAAAAACATTGATCGAACAGTTTGAGGCTACCACCCGGGAAAAATCATATTATGAAAACCAATTGAACAGTTTGAGGCTACCACCAAAAAAATAGGGAAAACTGATTTATGATGCACAAGGAGATATGTATAAATGTACATACTAGAGATGAACAAATTTATTCTATTAATTTGAAATTTAAAGTGTAACTGCCGTTTCATTTTTTATCCCCTAATGGTATAGTACACCCAGCTGTATAAGTGCTTTTGTGCTTTAAAATTTGATCATTCTCAGTTTTACCTGCTAATAACCCCCACAGATGCATGCTACTTTCCTATTCAGCTGCTCTCTTCTCATGCTGTTGCCATGTGCAGGTCGTTTCTAAACAGGAGACGGATGAGCACTGGGGGGAGGAGCTCAACCTGAGAGCCTGGAGCTGGACTGAGGCAGAAAGTGGAGGGGGGAGGGCTGCTTTACAGGCTGATATCATCTTAATGGTACCAGCTAGAAACATGCAATTTGGGTGGTTTGAAAGATGACATGAAAGTCTAGGCTTTCAAGACCAAAATAAGAGCTCTAGTCCAGGCAACACATGAGAAATCACTGTTAGAAATTGAGTCGGGAATAATTGTGAGTAAAATCTGCTTCATTCACAGCATCCCGATTTTTATGAGTGATATCTCCCCTTGTAGTTAACAGATTTATGTCTGAAATGTCAGCTTTAAGACAATAAGAAGCCCATATTTCTAGCTGGTACCAACCCAGACATCTGAACAGCTAAAGCAGCCCCCCCCCCCCGTCAGTGTGGAAGATAATGAGGGACAAGTGACTTTTAAGAGGTTCATACAAATGCTTACTGATCTCATGTAATGCAGGGCTTGTCTCTGGTTATCTGTATGTGAGAGCATACACACTGCTCTGGGGTAGTGGGGACGTTATCTGCATTCTGATTGGTCTTGCTAGTTCATGTGAGGAGAGCAAAGGCTTATGGGAAATGAGGGAAATACAGAATGGCCTCAAGGACAGGCAAACATCACCACAGGAAGTGCAGCAGTGGCCATTTTAGGAAGATGCTGAAACAGAGGCGCAAAGAAATGGGGTTGTTAAGGGCTGAATACAGACATCAGAAAGGTAAAATTAACTGAAAAATACAGCTTCATGAATATCTTCCCTTCAGCATCACATATGTTAGAAATTTCATTTTTGGTAGTGAAACGGCAGTTACATTTTAACTTGCATTTTCAGGAAAAATGCAGCTTCTAAAAAATCTGAATTTTTCACAATCCATTTTGGGCAAATCAAGTGAGACAGAGAACTCCAAAAGGATAGAAAAAAAGCTTCCTAGCATAACCAGGACAATAGCTAACCAGCCTAACATCTGCAAAAAAAATCTCTTGTGGGACAAAAGCCCTTTATAGAGAAAAGCAGATAGAATAAACATTTCTAGCTGAGAGGCTTTCGGGGGACCTCTGGGTGGGTACCAGATCTGCTTCTGTCTATGGCTCCCATCCCCACAATTCAGCTTCATATTCTTCAGGCCACTAGGCCTGAAACCTATGAGGAAGTAGAACAATGAAGGCGATTGCAATGATATTACAGCAACCTCCTGTAGTGGGTCTCATGGGATGATGTGATGGTATTTGTGATCACTTTATCGTGCAGGACCTGGCGCATCACGGCACTGTGATGTCACTGCAACTTCCTGCCATTTCATCATGCTGTACATCCCCACAGACTTGAAAAAGGGTTAATCTACTAAATATGCTTGGTAGGTTCAATAAATTTCCACACTGAATTGCATTGTGCTGCATCAAGACGTGGGAACTTGGGACACAGGCGAGAAGTCATCCCATCTTTCTAATAAAGAGATTAAAACACATTTTAAAAGAAGCAGTCAAGGGCAGATCCACTGACTTACAGGTGACATCTCCATGGATTTGAGTTGTTCACTTTCCTCTTCTTCAACATTTGTTCTATTTAGACCATTGATACATAGGATAGTCTCGAAGATAATTAATAGCAGGTAAAGGGTGAAGGTCACCCACAATAAATATTATCCACAACCACAATTGCAGTTTCAGTAAAGTGCTTTTACTGATTCATGACCATACACAAAAACGTGACATAAATATAACCCATAATCCCCAATATAAGGTGTAGACTTATAATACAAAAGGTTCCTGTTGGGGGGCTCTATACCTGCAATATAACATCCTCTAAGAAAGGAGTTGCAGGAGAGTAAAGGTTGCCTGGAGAGTAAAGGATGCCCTCATTATTCATAATACTACTCCTGCAGTGACACCTGTAGTTCTAATAGCCCCTCCAGTTATAACTTGGTGGAGGCCTATCCTTTCCAACCCATTGTCTCAGCTCTGTATACTACAAAGGAATACCATTATATATACTACAATGGTGGCATTATATATGCAGTGTCCCACTTATGGTGTGAAGAGGGACACTACAAATTATTTGTATAAGCCATGTCATTTCTTATATATTTGTATTTTTGTGCTGCAAGAACCTTTTCAGGCTGATGTTCTGCTATTCATTTTTTACACCATTAGGTGGTGCTATAACATCAGCTATATATAACTGCAAAAAAAGGGGGTCAGTCAGCACATCCAAAGTGCAGGTGCACGCTGCCATGGCTAGAGACACAAAGGAAAAAACAAAATAGTGCAGCAGCACTCTGCAAACACAAATAATGTACAATAATGCCATAGTCATATAAAACATTTTGGTACTAGTACTATGCTTATTTTGCAAAATTGAGAATCTTGGCAAATCATTTTGTACAAAATATTTGAGCCCATCACAGGCTCAGTATGCATGTTGGTACCTGCATTCCTGGATTCAATGGAGGCCTTTAAGGCACCTAAAATGGCAAAGGCAGAGTGGACCCAGCATGCATAAGGAACCAGCACTCCCTGAGTTTTATGGTGGCCATTATGGCACATAACAGGTAGAAATTAGCGCTAGGTTCCCGTCTGAAAGAGAACGCCTTGACGTATGGCAGATGGGCTCAAATATTTTGTACAAAATGATTTGCCAAGATTCTCAATTTTGCAAAATAAGCATAGTACTAGTACCAAAATGTTTTATATGACTATGGCATTATTGTACATTATTTGTGTTTGCAGAGTGCTGCTGCACTGTTTTGTTTTTTCCTTTGTGTCTCTAGCCATGGCAGCGTGCACCTGCACTTTGGATGTGCCTGACTGACCCCCTTTTTTTGCAGTTATACTGATCTGGAGGTGTGGCTACTCCAGCCAGTCTTGCACTCCTGGTAAGCCTGTCTGCATTATAGGCTGATTTTAATCAGAGTAAGTATAAAACTGTGTCCTGCTCTCAGTATATGTATTGGAAGCTGTGAAGCACCAGGAGAGGTATGGAGTGGGCTCAGTATGCATGTTGGTACCTGCATTCCTGGATTCAATGGAGGCCTTTAAGGCACCTAAAATGGCAAAGGCAGAGTGGACCCAGCATGCATAAGGAACCAGCACTCCCTGAGTTTTATGGTGGCCATTATGGCACATAACAGGTAGAAATTAGCGCTAGGTTCCCGTCTGAAAGAGAACGCCTTGACGTATGGCAGATGGGCTCAAATATTTTGTACAAAATGATTTGCCAAGATTCTCAATTTTGCAAAATAAGCATAGTACTAGTACCAAAATGTTTTATATGACTATGGCATTATTGTACATTATTTGTGTTTGCAGAGTGCTGCTGCACTGTTTTGTTTTTTCCTTTGTATCAGCTATATATAGCCATGCAACAGGTTAGAACCAGTTCAGTCCAAGAGGAAGTTAGTCAATGAGAGGGAGAGGAGTGAGTTATGAATGTTTGTCCACCATGTAGCTTCCATGTCAGCCTGGCTCTGGCCAAGCCAGGAAATTTGTGGCCTTTATCATTTCTAAGCTGCTAGATCCTGAGCCAACTGGATAGTGAGAGACTGGTTGAGGTAATAACTACTTGAAGTTTTCTGGACCAGCACGAGTGTATAGGAGTAGACTCCAGCGCCTAAACACGTCTTCAGCAACTAAGGTACCAAGTTGTTTGTATCCGCACCTACCCCTCCGGGGACTGTGGACTTATATTTTATTCAAGAGCACCCAGAAGTCAAATAATGGAGCAGAAGGATTGATGCCTGCCGTCCAGGGATACCGCCCTGTGAGATGCTAACTGAAAGTAATAGTATATTTAATATTATATCCAGAGCCAGGTCTATTCCAAAGTGGACATAAAGAAAGAACAGAAACTAAGCAGAAAGATTGCTATATTGATAACTAGAGGGGATATATATATATATATATATATATATATATATATATATATATATATACATCTACTAACCAAACAGCCTACAAAAGATATCTTACAGCATTGCTATTTTTATTACAAGAGAAGCACTTGTGAATTGTACTTGATGCCTTTATTCCAAGGCAAGCAACTAAGTAAAGTTCAACTGTTTTTGCAAGAAACTGTTTCCTCATCTTCTCATCATCTATTTTGCACCGCAAGTGTCACGCGAGGTCGGCGTCGTGCTCCCTCTGCACGACGTCGCCGGACCTCTCCGCCCCCTAGAGACGAGCAATAGGGAATTGAAGTGCTGGTCTTGTCAGCCAGCACTTCATGAGTTAATTCTCTGTTTGGGTTTAGCCATGTGGTGCTGATCACACCACATGGCTACTTTACATATTGTTTGGACAGCTTGCTCCGCCTCAGGTCATGTGATGCTGGCCACATCACATGATCCTGGGCGGGCTATTTAAAGATGGCAACTGCCTCACTCAGATGCCTGTGATTAGTCTTCTGAGATCAGTGCTGTGTGTTGGACCTTGCTGTTGGATTATTGGTGTATTGGATTTTGGCTTTGGACTTAGACTACGCTTTTGTGATTCCCCTCGGTATTTGACGTGACCTCCTGTTCTTGACTTGGCTTGCTGACGATTCTGCTGTTGTGTTTGTTTCTGTCTGTGTTCGTCTTTCCCTGTGTTCCCTTCCCTGTGCACGTACTCAGCATAGGGACTGTCTCCAAGTTACGGTTTTGTCGCCTAGGGCATCTACTGTAAGTAGGCAGGGAAAGAGGTGGGGTTCAGACAGGGCACACTATCCCTTGTTTCCCTGTCGTGACAGAATCACAGGCCATACCTAATGGAGCCGTTGCGAGTACTCACGGACCAGATGAGTAACATGGCTCAGATGATCCAGGATTTGGCCGGGAGACTCCAACATCAGGAGCAGCTGCGGACTGCACCCGCAGTCGTTCCCTCCATGCCAAACCCCAATATTGAACCCCATGTAAAATTGCCCGATCGGTTTTCTGGGGACCGAAGGACTTTCCGTTCCTTTAAGGAAAGTTGTAAATTATATTTCCGTTTACGCTCACACTCCTCGGGTTCTGAGCAGCAGCGGGTAGGAATAATTATTTCCTTGCTGCAAGGTGATCCGCAGGAGTGGGCTTTCTCATTGCCACCTGACTCCCCTTGTCTATTGTCTGTGGAGGCTTTTTTCCGGGCCCTAGGTCTTTTATATGAAGAACCTGACTTGGCCGCTGTAGCTGAAACTCAGCTCAGAGACATTCGGCAGGGTAACCGTCCAGTTGAGGATTACTGTGCTGAGTTCAGAAAATGGTGTGTGTCCTCTAAATGGAATGACCCTGCTTTGAGAAGCCAGTTTAGGGTGGGACTGTCTGACCATCTGAAGGATTTACTAGTTAGTTATCCTACTCCTGACACCTTAGAGGCGACTATGACCTTAGTTATCAAACTTGACCGACGGTTTAGGGAGAGACAAAAGGAACGTTCTGTTGCCCCTCAAGTTGCCGTGTTGTCCGAAGTTCCTCTTCAGAGCCCGTCTCCTATCAACGTCCAGGAGGAGCCTATGCAGTTGGGAGTTACTATGAGGGATCAGAGAAGCCTGAGAGGGGCCTGTTTTTACTGCGGTGAGATGAACCACTGGCTCCAGCAGTGTCCGAGACTTCTGCTCTCAAAAAGGTCTGTTCCTGGAAGTAAGGTACCCCCTGCGGTGGTAAGAAAGAAAATCTTGTTACCTATTTCCATTTCTTATAACCAACTCAAGAGATCCGGTGAAGCATTTGTGGATTCAGGTTCTGCTGCTAATTTTATTGATTATGATTTTGTGCAATCTGTGGGTGTGCCTATAATTCCTTTAAGGGAGGTAATTCAAATTATCGCACTGGATTCCACTCCATTAAATAATAGGAGAGTGGAGTTTTGTACTCCTGAGGTTGTATTAACTGTAGGAATTACCCATACTGAGACTTGCTCCTTCCTTGTATTAAAGGATTTACCTGCCGACCTTGTTTTAGGTCTGCCTTGGTTACAGGACCACAACCCTGTGATCAACTGGTCGGTAGGTGAATTGGAAAAATGGGGAATGAATTGTGACAAATGTTGTAGATCAGTATTGCAGTTGGGAGGTACCACTGAGTCTCTTTCCTTGCCCAAGTATATTGGCGATTTTTCGGACGTGTTTTCAATGTCCGAGACTGAGTTCCTCCCTCCTCACCGGCAATATGATTGCGCCATCGACCTTATTGAGGGATCCAAATATCCCAAAGGTCGCATTTATAATCTCTCTACTCCTGAACGTCAGTCCATGAGGGATTATCTCAAAGAGAGTCTGGCCAAGGGTCACATCCGGCCTTCAGTTTCTCCCATGGGGGCAGGTTTTTTCTTTGTTGGTAAAAAGGATGGAGGATTGAGGCCCTGTATCGATTACAGGAGCTCAATAAAATCACTGTTAAAAACAGATACCCGTTGCCCCTTATTCCTGACTTGCTGAATCAGGTCCAGGGGGCCTGTTGGTTCACCAAGCTGGATTTGAAGGGGGCATACAACCTAATCAGGATTCGTGAGGGGGACGAATGGAAAACTGCGTTTAATACCCCGGAGGGTCATTATGAGTACTTGGTAATGCCTTTTGGGTTAAGTAACGCTCCGGCAACTTTCCAAAACTTTGTCAATGACATTTTTAGACCATTTATTGGGAAATTTGTAATTGTCTATATTGATGACATCCTGATTTTTTCTGCAGACTGGGAGAGTCACGTATCTCACACTAGGCAAGTGCTGGAGGTGTTGCGTGAAAACAAGTTGTTTGTTAAAGGGGAAAAGTGTACCTTTGGTGTTCAGGAAGTGGCCTTTTTGGGATACATTCTCACCCCTTTTTCTTTCAAAATGGACCCAGTTAAAGTACAGGCCATTGTGGATTGGGTGCGACCTTCCTCTTTGAAGGCGCTCCAGCGATTTCTGGGGTTTGCTAATTTTTATCGTAAATTTGTCAAAAATTTTTCAGTGGTAGCCAAACCCATTACGGATTTGACTCGCAAGGGGGCTGATCTAGTCAATTGGCCCCCTGCAGCAATTGAGGCCTTTGAAAGGTTAAAGCAGTGTTTTATTAATGCTCCTGTGTTGGTCCAGCCTGATCAAAGTAAGCCTTTTGTAGTTGAGGTGGATGCGTCTGAGGATGGTGTGGGGGCTGTACTGTCCCAGGGGTCTTCCACCTTAACTAATCTTATGCCATGCGCCTTCTTCTCCCGCAAGTTCTCTCCTGCCGAGAGGAATTATGATATTGGGAATAGGGAGTTACTTGCAATCAAGTGGGCATTTGAGGAATGGCGTCATTTTTTAGAAGGGGCATTTCACCGCATTACGGTCCTCACGGATCATAAGAATTTAATGTTTCTAGAATCGGCTAAGCGATTGAATCCTAGACAGGCGAGGTGGGCTTTGTTCTTTACTCGTTTTGATTTTTGTGTTACCTTCAGACCCGGGAGCAAGAACGTTAAGGCCGATGCCTTATCCCGAAGTTTCCAGGCGTATCAGCCTCCTGACGTCCCTCCTGAGCCCATCCTGCCAGCTGATATCATCGTGGCCGCTACCTCATCTGACCTCGCTTCTGAAATCTCGGCAGGACAACATCTTGCTCCCATTGGTACCCCCAATGACAAATTGTTTGTGCCGGCTCATTTGCGGTTGCGACTGCTGGGTGAGTGCCATAATTCTGTTTTGTGTGGACATCCTGGCATCAATGCCACCAAGGAGTTGGTCTCTAGGCAGTATTGGTGGCCGTCAATCTCCAGAGATGTTCAGGCTTTTGTAACTGCGTGTAACACTTGTGCCAGGTCCAAGAATTCCAAGACACGACCTATGGGTGAGTTACATCCTTTACCCATACCTAGTAGACCTTGGTCACATCTGTCCATGGACTTTATCACGGACTTGCCGTGCTCTGAGGGTAAAACCGTGATATTTGTGGTGGTTGACAGATTCAGCAAAATGTGTCATTTTATTCCTTTGTGTAAATTACCCTCTGCGAAGGTCTTGGCGTCCGTGTTCATTGATAATATTGTCAAACTACATGGTGTTCCTGAGAATATCGTTTCTGATAGGGGAGTACAGTTTGTGTCTAGGTTCTGGAGGGCGTTCTGTAATAAGATTGGTATCTCTTTGTCCTTTTTCATCAGCCTTTCATCCGGAGACCAATGGTCAGACTGAACGTCTTAACCAATCCGTTGAGCAATATCTTAGATGTTATGTTTCTGATAACCAACATGTGTGGGCCAGATTCCTGTCTCTGGCTGAATTTGCAATTAATAATCGTGTTAATTCATCCTCTGGGATGTCGCCGTTTTCTGCAATATGGGTTTCATCCACGCTTTAGCTCCTTTTCCCCATCTGCGTCGGTTGTCCCAGATGTCAATGATTTTTCTCAAGAACTGTGCACAGTTTGGGCACAGGTTCAGTCGAACCTGGAAAAGGCCCAAGGAGTTCAAAAAGCTAAGGCTGATAGAAACGTTCTAAGGGTGTGAATTTTAAGGTTGGGGATAAGGTATGGTTATCGACTAAAAATCTGAACATGAGGGTACCATCCTATAAGTTTGCACCTCGCTTCATTGGTCCTTACAGGATCACCAAGGTGATCAATCCGGTTTCTTTTAGGTTATGTTTACCCGACTCCCTTCGTGTTCATAATGTTTTTCATGTGTCTTTGCTCAAACGTTATGTTGCTCCCGTTGGTCCTGAGGAACAGTCTCCGCCTCCGGTTGAGGTAGCAGGACAAATGGAGCATGAGATTGCCAGAATTGTGGATGTGAGAAGGGTCCGGAATTCCTTCCAGTACCTCGTACATTGGAAGGGGTTCGGTCCTGAGGACAGGTCTTGGGTACCGTTGACCAGGATGCATGCAGACTCGCTCATCCGAAAGTTCCATCTGCAGCATCCCGATAAGCCTGCTCCCGTTGGTAAGGGTCCGGTGGCCCCTCGTGAAGGGGGGGTACTGTCACGCGAGGTCGGCGTCGTGCTCCCTCTGCACGACGTCGCCGGACCTCTCCGCCCCCTAGAGACGAGCAATAGGGAATTGAAGTGCTGGTCTTGTCAGCCAGCACTTCATGAGTTAATTCTCTGTTTGGGTTTAGCCATGTGGTGCTGATCACACCACATGGCTACTTTACATATTGTTTGGACAGCTTGCTCCGCCTCAGGTCATGTGATGCTGGCCACATCACATGATCCTGGGCGGGCTATTTAAAGTTGGCAACTGCCTCACTCAGATGCCTGTGATTAGTCTTCTGAGATCAGTGCTGTGTGTTGGACCTTGCTGTTGGATTATTGGTGTATTGGATTTTGGCTTTGGACTTAGACTACGCTTTTGTGATTCCCCTCGGTATTTGACGTGACCTCCTGTTCTTGACTTGGCTTGCTGACGATTCTGCTGTTGTGTTTGTGTCTGTCTGTGTTCATCTTTCCCTGTGTTCCCTTCCCTTCCCTGTGCACGTACTCAGCATAGGGACTGTCTCCAAGTTACGGTTTTGTCGCCTAGGGCATCTACTGTAAGTAGGCAGGGAAAGAGGTGGGGTTCAGACAGGGCACACTATCCCTTGTTTCCCTGTCGTGACAGCAAGGTGCTGGCGTCACAAATTATATCAGGGACCCTGCCGGCCGACACCCTAATATTCCAACATCAAGGGCACCTCACATGAACACCTGGCAGAGCCCCTAAAACCAGAGAGTGCCCCAAAGGATTTGGTGTCCCCTTCCATTCACTGCATGCCGGCCCAGGAAGCTACAGCTTCAGAACTATAAGTAATCTATCCACCGGCACCACCACCACTGTGACAATATAATCCTAGTACACTCACATACATGCCCCTGCGGCCTGGTTGCTGCTTATATACTACAGAGATGGACATTATATACTCTACAGATGGGAGCCATTTTATATATATATATACCGTATATGCCGGCGTATAAGACGACTGGGCGTATAAGACGACCCCCAACTTCTGCCCTAAAAATATAGAATTTGGTATATACTCACTGTATAAGACTACCCCTCTCCCAAATGAAAAAAAGTCTGCTTTGATTTCAACATGTTAATTTTAATTCAAATGCATATGACATGCAGGTACTGTATATAGCAGCAAAACTGTCACTTATAAACATAAGGTTGTTTCAAACATGTACGGTAAAGCTAAAACTTTGCAAAACAAACAAGAGAGCAAGTGCCTGGTGATCATAACTGTAAGCTGCGATATTGTAACAGGTCTTGCTGGCATGACAGTTTCCCTTTAAAAGCCTTCAAAATCCTCCTGAGAATATAGAGAATAGTATGCTACTTCAGTATGCTAAGAGCAGGGGGCCGCACTGTGTGAGGTATAACCAATAGGATTAGTGCAGGGGCGGGGAGTCACCGGGAGGAGAAGGGGGCGGGGCATGCGCGGCGGTCCCAGGAAGCGGCTCTCTACGCGCTGACGGGGAAAAAAAAAACACCTCACACAGTGCGGCCCCCGTATATCCGGCGTATAAGACGACCCCCCACTGTAGCCATTATTTTAAGGGGTTAAAAAGTAGTCTTATACGCCAGTATATACTGTATATATATATATATATATATATATATATATATATTCGACAGATGGGGCTATTATATGTAAAAAAAATATACAATGCAACAGCACTCTGCAAACCAAATAAAGTACAATAATACCATAGTTATAGAAAATATTCTGGTGCTAATGCTACAATTATTTTGCCTGCCTGTACTATAATTGTGGGTTATATAGGGGTACCTTATAGATTGGCCTTAATACTACTGGGGGCTCTAAAGTGGTGCCTTATAGAGAGGCCTTGTTACCGTGGGGGGCATCATAGGGATGTCCTATTTCTAATAGGGGCCCTGAGGGTGCCTTATTAATATTGGCAGTACTTTAGGGACATTATTATTGGGCATAATATGGAGGACATTACTAATAATGGGGTTGCTATTATAGAGAACGCAATTACTATTGAGGGCAGTCTGGAAGCATTATTACTATGGAAGGGACTACAGTATTTGCATGGCAGTGTTATCTCTGCAGTATAGTATTTGGGGGCATTGGGGAGTGGAGCACAGTACAGTATTGGTGATATTGTGGGAGCATTATTATTGGGCACAATGTGCAGGGCATTACTGTTAATGGGATTGCTATTGGGGATACTGTAGAAGGCACTATTACCATTGAGAGCTGTCTGGGAACATTATTACAGGTGGGAACTATATGTGTGCACTGTTAATCTTTCAGTATAGTATTTGGAGTCATTGGGGAGCACAGCAGGCACAGTCTTGGGGTAGCAACAGGATGACGATGTTAGGGCACCAGGAGTAGGAGGATAATCAGAAAGTGAGGAATCTGATTTGTCTGTGTGCCAAAATCTGGAGAGACAAGATGAGGCTGAAAAAAGTTATCAAGACGGTCTGATTTCCAAATGGAGAAGATGAGAAAAGAGAACAGCTACATCAGAGTTAATATACCTGATGACTACTGTAGGCTAGGCAACGCATCTCTTGGCTTCTGGGAAAAATATTTGCAAATTAGCATGTCTAACATCAGCTGTTATCAGAAAGAATTACCTTTTTTATCTTTTCCATGATAATATATTGCCCTGGTGGTAGCCTCAAACTGTTCAATCAGTGTTTGTTCATGTTCAGACTTCTCTCTCTCTCTCTCTCTCTCTCTCTCTCTCAAGAAACAAAACTAATTTTAAGAAATTTGCTCATCATTATAGGTGAACTCTTTAAAATCACAGCATTAATCAAGAAAACCAGGAAGATTCCACTTCATAAAGGGTTAAGATGGTTTACAAATGTAATCTCTATGGGGGTCATTTATCAAACTGGTGTAACATAGAACTGGCTTAGTTGCCCATAGCAACCAGTCTGACTGGTTGCTATGGGCAACTGTAGGCAACTAAACCAGTTCTACTTTCCACCAGTTTGATAAATAACACCATATATCTTTAAATCCTTCAACTTAAAAAAAAAAATCAATTTTTGCTTATGGCAAATTTCCTTAATAAAGCTTACAGATATTGATTGCATTATATTTTTTAACAAGGCAAGCTATACATGTGTGAAGATACTTAGCCTTTGCCAGTTTCCATAGTCAGTATTTCCCACTAGAAACATAATTAGAACAAAATGTATGTGGTAGGTTTTAACCATTTCATTCATGACAATGCTAAACTGTAGTCAATGGGACTAAAAAGCGAATCACCTGCAATAGCCAGACTACAGTCTCCTCATCTCAGATCTGTCTGTGGTGAAGCCTGCTTCAAGTCATTGTGAGTATATTGAATAATCCCAAACACCCAATCAGCATCTTCAGGGGAGGAGAAATTCTACTGAAAACACAGATCTTTGAAAGGCAACTGGTGTACAGTATCAGAGCAGCACAATCTGAGAGTTAAGCAGCATTTTCCCATCCGAAGACTCAAGTCTTTATACAGAAAGTGCTTGGAAAGAAGGCTTTTTTTTTTTTCTTAATTTTGTTTTTTAAATATCTTTATTTCTCCATTTTCTTCATTTGATTGACTTTTATTTCATCCATATTCTATCCTGAAATATCTATTCTCCTCTCTAATATCTGACTATTATATCTCATTCTCTTATAGCATTTTTCTCTTTTATGAGTCTTTTGTGTATATTTTAAGCCATATTTGCCTCTTGTTATTTATGTTCTGTTTAACCATTGATCATCCATTCCCAGCTTCCTGAAGATTTCTTTATTCCTATTCACATACTCATTGTTGATTACGAGGAACCTGATTGTATCCACCTAATCTTATCAAGCTATAGTCATGGATGACCAGCAGAATATCAATTCCACATGGCCAGGTCATATTTTTTCTTCAGACCATTCTTTGCTGAGATATCTAAATAGCACTGAAGAATACTTGGCATACTTATGTGGGCCAAAGCGCAGTCGTTTATCAATGCCAATGACTCTAGTTTACGCAGTGATCTTCTTGGTGGGGGTCAGTGGAAACATGCTGGTATGTCTGGTGATCTTGAAACACCATAACATGAGGACTCCAACAAACTATTACCTGTTCAGTCTGGCTGTTTCTGATCTTCTGGTTCTTCTTCTTGGGATGCCTCTTGAAGTCTATGAAATGTGGAGCAACTACCCTTTCCTTTTTGGTGCTTGGGGTTGTTATTTTAAGACAGTTCTTTTTGAAACTGTATGTTTTGCCTCCATTCTTAGTGTGACCACAGTCAGTGTGGAGAGATACGTGGCCATTATGCACCCCTTTCAAGCCAAGCTCAAAAGCACCAGAAGAAGGGCACTTAGAATACTCATCACACTTTGGATCTTCTCCATTCTTTTTTCCATTCCCAATACCAGCACGCATGGCATCCTACTGCAGTACTTCCCCAATGGAAGTCTTGTTCCTGATTCTGCTACTTGTACTGTGGTCCAACCTTTGTGGATTTACAACTGTATCATCCAAGTCACATCTCTGCTCTTCTATGTGCTGCCAATGGGAGTCATCAGTGTCCTTTACTGTCTGATGGGCATTAAAGTAAGTTTGATGTCATTCACTTGTGAGTACATATCTCACTTATATTAATATGTGATTACGAGGTTATGCAGTACACGTAGGAACTTCATATCTCATAACTCAATTTTGGAAAAATGCTAGTCAAAAATGATACTAAGAAGGGCAATATTAGTTTTGTCCATAGCGGCCAACTGAGCTGCTGAGAGATGGCATTCATCTAGGGTAGATATGATGTCATGATAAAGAGTGTGCAGAAGAGTTTGCCAACAGCTTGGCATCACCTCTATTGTATAGGTTGGTTTCAGTGAAGGGAATGCAGTAGGGGTAGACTTTAGTGTCATCTGCACTGCGTTTATTGGATTCATGAATTCCATAACTAAGCAAATATCTATGGTACTTCATCCTTAGCATCTTCATTTCAATAAATAATAGAATATATATATATATAATGTTGCAAGGTTGAATTTGTATTTTAATCATTTGTAACCACCTTTTGACTTTAGTGGTGTATTAGACTAAACTGAGGGAGATGAGAAATAATACTAACATTGCCACACAGGGTAAGATATATCAGGTGTTGTGGTTCATGCTACCACTCCACTCTTGCAGCGGCATTATTAATTGAATCCAGTCATGTGATCAGTCAAAATATTGCCATATATTGATACAGCTGTAGAGCAATGCAAAATCACAGAAAAATAGTGATATCACAAAGATGTGCCTAATAGCAAATTCAGCTCTGCTACATCTGTCACAGCTTGGAAAATGTAGAATGGTTGCAGCATACTGTCGATACGTAGGCTGTAATGCTTTCAAGTACTATATAGAAGTGTTATCTTAAATCCTCCTCTTTGTCTAACCTCCTGTTGCTTGAGGTTCCTGTTATTTATTGCCAGAGTTAGACGCGGCAAGATGGAAAAACTACCTGTTATGTCACAGAATTCATTCGGCTCATATTCTGTGCTTGAAGGTAATAACATAACACAAATCACATTAGTTGTAGTTTCCTGCTTTCTGAACATTGCACAATCTCAAGACAATCATTTAAGCTGTGTGAACTGAATTCAATAGCTACTGGATGTAATAACCGTATTATAATATAGCAAGTGAGAAATATTGATAGGTTTTCTTGTGGCACAGAAGCTTTGTGTATTCACACCATTAAAGGGAAGCATTAATAACTACTACCACTTATAATCCGTCCACTGCTGTGCTGATCATTATATAGCCTATAGCACTTTAGTGCCCTATTTATAACCTGGGGTGAGAACTTTTAGCTTCAGTCATCTATTAGACCTGGCAGTTGGTGGCAGACACAAGCTCTAAAAGGATGTATAAGACTGATATACATAGTTGGTTTCTTGCAGAAACAGCGCCACTCTTGTATATTGGCTGTGTCTGGTACTACAGCTCATCCCCAGTCACTTTAATGGGACAGCTGAAATGCCAGAACCAGACCATGGACAAGAAAGTTGACATTTCTTGACAAACTATCCATTTTGTTCTAGTCTCATACAACCTCCATAGTGAAGGGTAAGGCTTATCATGACTGGTATGGCTTGATTCATGCCAGTCTTCCATGCTTGCCTTGGCATTGCTAACTGAATCCAGTCCTTTGACCACCCTGTGTATGACCAGCCAAAGCATTTTCTATGGACCTATAGGATAGGCAACCTGTGGCACCACCAAGTCCCAATACATAAAATGTTTTGGCCTGGATCTATTTTGATATGTACAGATGCAGCAGAGCTGAGTTGGTCACGCTCTTATTTTCATATAATGCAGATATGATGGTATGCTTGGAAGATATAACTAAAGTTGTGAATGGTGATCGCAGACTACTAGAGACACAGGACATGTGCTAGGTGCTAACAACACAACGGCCATAATGTTATCGATGGTTTTCCAGAAGGCTATCATTATTGTATCTGCTCAGGCACTCATTAGTATCCACAAAAAGCTCAACAAATTCACTCTGCTATATCTGAAATAATTCTCTATTTTTAATCTACAGATATTAGGGTACATGCCATTGGTCAGGGGCGCTACATTATTTGCCCTTCACATATTAAGGGTTTTTTCTGCAGTTCCCATTCATCCCCGTGACCATTTCTCTCCTGCTTGTCTCTTTTGGCATTATATTACAATGAATTTCATGTATGCAATATTTCAACACCTTAATGTTCCTTACCATGAGACATGTATCTCGAGGATGAATGAAGATATGCGATTTCTATAGCTGCCCTTTGAATTGCAATGGAGGGATGGGATGGGATTGAGTTCATGTTGCCCTTTCCCTAAGGGCAATGTAAACATTTGGAAGAGCCCTCCAGACCATAAGTACCTCTAAATATTAATCGTAAAAATATATTATTACAAAGTTATGTATTTGGCCTTGGATCTTAACTGAAAAAATTGGCTCCTAGTCAATAAAGTGTTAATACTACAAGTGATGACATAAATAAACGTAGCTGTGTGAGAGACCTGTCAGATACTCCTTGTACACTAGTGAAGCACTAGTGAAATGATGCTGGTCAACAAGGTCGAAAGCTCGAAGACATTTATACTCTTCATCGAAAGGAAGACAACTGCACCATTTCTAAATATCTACATTTACTGTATATAGCAGATAAGCTATACAGTAGTAGATGCTACCAAAACCATGATTGCTACAGAAACCTCAGTATCTCCAATCACCTAGGCCTACATTGATCAATGCATTTGCACCTTTTTTTGTGCTGTGTACTCCAGAATTGTGTCCGACAACTCTAAGGGACAGCTGTAGCATCCTACCAGGAGACCACTACAATTGGGGCTGTGAAGCAGCTCAAGGTGGAGAGCACTTCCTAGAGAAACTCTGACTCCTGGGCTCCTGCAGGAGCAGAACCTGGCAGAAAACAAACTTTGTCAGACTACTCTCATAAGTGATATACAGAAGGTATGTTTGTCCTGCTCTCCTCAAAACTGCTGACTGACTCCCTTTAATGCTCACAGCCCATACCAAAGGGATATTTATACCCCAATGTCTACAGTGCACTAGGAGAATGAAGGGTAAAGCCTCATGCACAGGACCGTATTCGCTTTGTTGTCCGCAAATAGTGGATCTGCAGAACACGGAAACAAATCGTGTTCCGTACGTCCCGTCCTAAGTTAAAAGTGTCTATTCTTGTCCGTAAAATGGACAAGAATAGTAAATGTCCCATCTTTTTTGCTGGATGGTGATAAGGACACACAGATGTGGACAGAACACAGTGTGCTTTCTATTCTTTTGCAGCCCAATTAAATTGAACGAGTCCAAATCCGATCAGGAAAAAAATGCAGATTGGATGTGGACCAAAAATACGGTTGTATACATGTGGCCTAATTGTATATTGGTTTTTCAAGGACACTTTAATTTTCAGTTTGTCTCATTTGTCCTAGGCAATGAAAATATCTGTGTCTGAAACAAATATTTGAAGTGTTTGGAACGGTTTTTCTGGCAGGAAAGCCTGGAAGAACCACAAGGAGACAAATAATCACAGTAAAAACTTCTCTGTAATTAGTTTAGCTAAATAATTCTTAATGGGGTTGTTCAGACAACTTCTGTGCATGTGCCCTATTAAGATATATGGCATCATGGAGAAGATTCCCTGCTTGTGACTCAGGCCAGGCCAACTTTTCAATGTCCGGGGTTAAAATCACTAGCTTTTGATAAGACATGACATGAAGAGGTACGTAGCTGTCATTTGTCCAACCATTGGTCTTATTTAAGGGCATACAAGGTGGATCTGCATGGGAATGTGGTCCCTGGTCATGGAAAGGGTGTGAGAAAAAAAGAAAACATTTTGAGGTTGTATTTTGGTGCAGAAAATGTGTGAATGAAATCTGAATTAGGCTAGTTTTACACTAGCGTTAAATGGGTGGATCTGGCACTGCTGGACGCTACCTGATACCCAACGGCCTCATTAAAAGGGTATTGTCATCTTAGTCAATGGGAACATATCGCTTATAGTGGGGGAGCTGCGCCTGGTGGTGGCCGGACCCCGGGAAACCTGGGGTCCTCCAGGTGCAGCGCTCCCCCCCTCCGATCTCGATATAGGTGCGGGTCCCAGCAGTGGCCACCCCTCCCATTCATTTCTATGTAGCCGACGGAAATAGCCGAGCAAGCACTCGGCTATTTTTGCCGGCCCCATAGAAATGAATGGAGGGTGGCTCCACATGCGCAGTGCGCCCTCCTTCACTTTCGGGGCCCCGTTCTCGATATACCGCTGGGACCCGCACCTACAAGACAATGGGGGCATATCCTAGCGATATGCCCCCATTGTCTAAGATGAGAATAACCCTTTAACTATAATGTGGCTTGGCAGAGATCCAAGCAAACATGCTGAGAATCGGCTGGACTAAAACCACTGCGCTGGCTATTTGCCGGGTTGTGGCTGGATCTCCGGCAGTCCCCATTATAGTTAATGGGGCTGAACAGCAATTCAGTAGCTTCCAGAAATACCCTGCTGGAACAGCCTAACAGATCAAAAAGTGCTAGTGTGAAACTAGCCTTACATGTGGATTTTGACATGGGTTTGATGTAGATTTCACCATATGCATTGCAAACAAGGAGCTTGCAGTGGAAATACAAAGTATAAATTAAAATCCTGCACATTTAAAATCCGCATCGCAGGTCGAGTGATGTTTGAATTCTGTTGAGGTAATTCTGCAGCATGAAGATGTACCTTATTCAAATCTCATCTGCTTTGCTGCAATTGCATTCCACTGTAGATTTTCCTCCCAGATATCCAGATAGAAAACCTGTAGCAATGCTGATATTTGTACATGGACATGACTAGTACCCCTAACACATGTCTCAAGGGGTTGAATATTTATGTAACTAACATTTTTTAAGATTTTAAAATGACATTTCTGTTTTACTAACCTCTTGCATTCCTTATGTAATAACAATTCTGAACCATCTATTCTTATGACTCTATGTTCTGCCACTCCTCTGTTATTCCTGCTACAAGTTATGATGTTACTACCAGTTTGCAGTGAAGGTCCAGCTGGGTATAGCTGGGGTCGGTCCCTGTGCAGTCTGACATTATCCAATCAGTGCTGCCAATCTCAAACTCGGCAGGAACACACCCCAAACTGGTAACATCCATCTGGACCTTCATTACAAACTGCTAGTAATTCATTCATAACTTGTTGCAGGAATAATAGAGGAACGGCACAACATAGAGTCATAGGAACAGGCAAAAGATGAGCGAACCAGTTTGTAACAGACTGGGTTCATCATAAACTTTGCATTTGTTCGGATGACAGATGAGCCCAAACCTTTTCAGGTTTGCTTCGGATAAATCCAATAAAACAGGTTTATTTCTGTCTCTACGCAGTTGCAATTTTTGGGGGGGTTGTTCAGTTTAATAAAAACCAGCATATAGTTAATCAATACGCCAATACACAGGGTATAGCACAAAATTATCTGTAAATGATAACATGATATTAGGCATCAGGCCTCAATAATCTGTTTCCATTTATTTCTGTCTCCAAGAGGTTTCAATTTTGGGTGGTTATTCAATTTAATTAAAACCAGCATATAGGTGATCACTATGCCAAAACACAGGGTAGATCACAAAATTATCTGTGAGTGAAAACATGATATTAAGCATTAGGCCTCAATCATCTGTTTCCGTTTATTTGTGTCGCTACAACATTCCAATCAAATTTTTTTTTAGGGGGTTATGGAATTTAGGTAATTACTACAGCAATACACAGAGTAGTGCACAAAAATCGTACGTGCCTCCCAAAGAACAGCCAGGGTCACATCTGGTTCGTGATTTGGTGATGCCGCTAACACTGTGGGTGGGTTAGGACCAAAATGTGCCAGACCTAATATGAGCTTGGCTGCCGGTATGTGTTTTTTTTTTCCTCCCCAAGGCAGGCAAACAAAGCCACAACTATGTGTAAGATGTGCAGGATTATAATAAGCGGTATTCAAAAACAATCATAGGTACCAGAAGTCTATTTCAGCACATGAGGCGGCATCACCAGATCCTTTGGGAAAATACTGCCGAGCATTCCCAATCAGAACAAGTCTGTCCTCCTTCTCCCGGTTCTCTATATAGCAGACAACCCTCATCCTCAAGCAATACGGTATCTTTGTCATTATCATCGCCTTCTTCTTCTCCTGCTAAGACTCCTCCTTGACCTCAGCTCC
Source organism: Rhinella marina (assembly GCA_900303285.1). Taxonomy (NCBI): domain Eukaryota; kingdom Metazoa; phylum Chordata; class Amphibia; order Anura; family Bufonidae; genus Rhinella; species Rhinella marina. The sequence continues at coordinate 6,859 of ONZH01029935.1, read as the reverse complement.
CTCGTGAGACATATAGAACAGAATGTTTGACTATGAAAAAACTTTTCTTCACCAGCAATTAGTTTGTCTACAAGCTAAACCCCCACCTGATAAATACGAATTGGAGAAAGGTAAGTAACCACCTACTCCCTATCTCAGTGGCAGCGGTTATTTATTCAGAAGAACTGAGAATGCCTTTTGCTGCTATTTACACAACTAAAATCTACCTTTTATTAATTATATTTTAAAAATGCAGCACTAATATAGTGAGTAAGTTAAAACTACACTATAAGGGATCAGAGCATAAGGTTTGTCCGCTCTATAAGTAGACAGTGTCCAGTTCCTGGTAATTGCTGTAGTCTGGGGGTTGTAGTTTTGTTAAGTACTTCAATATTGAGCGAGTGCTCCCTATCAGCACACACCTTGCCCTCACTGCTAGTCTAGAGAGTGGGGTAACCCTATGGAGGCTGGTAGTTGGAGCACTCGCCCTTAGAAGGGTGACCCCCAGCCGCAGGAACCTAGGACCTGTCTATGAATCCCTAACTAAACAGCTACCGTTATCATCTATTCCTCGACGCATTTCCCCTATTCAAAGGTCATCTCCCTTTGGTGTAGCGAGCGGGGCAAAGAGGCAGTGCTCCATCATCCCGGCGCCGCACGCTCGCACCTCCACGTGTCGGAAGTGACGCAGGATGAGGGGGCGTGCTTGTTGTCAAGGGGACCTTCCGGGGCGTCCCTTTGACAACAAGCATGTCCCCTCATCCTGTGTCACTTCCAAAACGTGGAGGTGCGAGCGTGCAGCGCCGGGATAATGGAGCACTGCCTCCCCACCTGCCCCGCTCGCTACACCAAAGGGAGATGACGCCGAGATGAAGGAGGGGTTTCCTGTTTAAAAGAGCAGGTAAGACAGCATGTAGGTTGCCACTGCATTTAATCATTACGCTGCCATACCGGAACTAAGCCTCCTGACGAACTTTTTAATAGGGGAAACGCGTCGAGGAATAGATGATAACAGTAGCTTTTTAGGTAGGGATTCATAGACAGGTCCTAGGTTCCTGTGGCTGGGGGTCGCCCTTCTAAGGGCAAGTGCTCCGACTAACAGCCTCCATAGGGTTACCCCACTCTCTAGACTAGCAGTGAGGGCAAGGTGTGTGCTGATAGGGAGCACTTGCTCAATATTGAAGTACTTGACAAAACTACAACCCCCAGACTACAGCAATTACCAGGAACTGGACACTGTCTACTTACAGAGCGGATGAACCTTATGCTCTGATCCCTTATAGTGTAGTGTTAACTTACTCACTATATTAGTGCTGCATTTTTAAAATATAATTAATAAAGGGTAGATTTTAGTTGTGTAAACCCCCACCTGACCACATTGCTTATAGTGCAGTCACTGCAGTACTATTTTAGTAGTGCTTGGTACTCTCACATGTCAGAGAATTGGGGCCACTCCTTGCGAGTCTTGCTATATAACAAGCTGAACTCCACGGTGGACATCTGGAGCAATTGTTATGGGCAGAAACAGTACATGTTTTTCAAAGCCCACTGGGTCAATGTTTTTTGTGGCAGTTAAGAGGCAGCGCCCCAGCAACATGTCCAGGTCCTTCTGAACCCCTCTCCTCATGATATTATTGGGCTGGCTCCCAAACCAGACACTTATCCACCTGCTTCACCACCTCCTCCATGGACACAATCCCATCCCCAACAGCAAAAGGGCACAGCATCGCTCCCACTCTTCTTTCCTCCTGGACTTGCAACGATACAATGGTATGCAGTTACACTGCTTAATCCACAACGTTCCAACTTGCTGGAATTCAGCATTACACGTGCTCAAGGATCTGTACAAGCAGTGGAAAGCCGTAAATGATTTTGTTATGCAGCAGATTGCCTCATTAGGGGGCATGTGTTGTTTCTAGGTCGGGTAGTGGCAGCTCATGTTGTTCATGCAGCAGTTGTCCCTCATCCCTCTCATATATATTTTTGAAGAGATGCTGAGGCTCATGCAACAGGTGGCGATGAAGGAGAAGGAAGAAGAACAACTAAAGTATCTTGATGTCCGCCCTGTTGGGGACCCACAATGAAAAAGTCCAATGGGGAAGGAGGAGAAGGTGCTGCCAATGGAGGAGGAAGACAAGTTGAAGTTGGAGGAGCAAGAGGATGATGATGACACCAGTCACAAGACTCAATCATCTCAGAGGGGGCAGAGTTGGAAAGAACTGGCTTGTTGGGCATGCTGGTCAGAATCACGAAATGTAGGCTCACTTGCTAACACAGTGACAGGCATATCTGTGTCATCCAGCAGTCTGATGATTACTGGATAGCCATGGTTTTAGACCCTTGCTACCAAGGCAAAATGGGGGGGAATGTTTTCCTGCTGAAGAAAGGGAGTACAAATTATGTTATTACCAGGAAACACTGTGTTTCCCTGCAGCTTACGGCTAGGAAGCACCTGCCGCTTGCGTGTCTAAAAGAGAGACCCCTCTCCAACTCCCACAGAGTCATCCCCCTCCCGCCACCACAAGCAGCAGCAGCTGCAACCAGTTCAGTCTCCTCAACATAAAGGAGCAATTTTTTCACATGCCTAGCCTGAGGCTATTCACCAAACCGACAGCCCCCGCCTCTATGCCCAGGTTCAGGTCTACCTACACTGTGGCCAGTCTCTGGTGCATACCCTGTTCTCTGACCCCATGGATTTCTGGGCAGGCAGACTGGAAAAGTGGCCCGAATTGGTACAGCATGCTCTCTATCCTCTTTCTTGCTGAGCCTCTAGTGTCATCTTGGAGAGCATTTTCATCATCGATGAGGGTGTAATGACAAAGTTCTCCTCCACCTTTGTCCAAAAACATCACTTTTTTCAAAATGAACCAAGACTGGATTCGGGAGGAGTTTCACACTCTTCCATCTGATGCCTATGAATAGATCTGGCTTTGCTGACGGTGCGCCATCTTACCACTGTTGCTGCCTACTAACCATCATGTTCTATAAGGCTGCTGCATCCATCATGCCACTGCTGAGCATCATGTTCTGTACTGCTGCAGCTGCTGCCTCCATCAAGAAACTGCTGCCTTCATGCCATTGCTGCTGCCTGTTCATACCATCATCTTCCGTAAGGCTGCTGCTGCCTCCATCACGCTGCTACCTGCCTGCCGATATGTACGATATGATTGTTGCTGCCGCTGCTAATCCTCTACTGCCACCGCAATTAACGCAAAGCATCTGCCACTACTACCACTACTACTACTATTACTACTTCTACCCATAGACAGTCAACCTACTGCATTATATGTTCCATGCTATGCTTCTTTTCCTGCTGCTAACATTGTGGCCACTTGTCTTTAATACCCTACCCTTTCCACATCCACACTACACTGATGCTGCTCCCAACAGAATTTTTTAGGCTCATTCATAAAGAGCCTCTTTTTTTTCTGACAATCAACACTTGTGCGTGTGCTATAGGCAGGCCTTCTGACCCTGTCAAGGCATAATTATTGGATATATTTTTTAAAAAAATTAGCCCACAACACCATGTGTGTTTAAACATCTGACCCCAATAAGGGACAATATTTGGAAGTTCTGGAATATGGAAAAGCATAACATATAATGACACAGTGTGTTTTTAAACATGCTGTTTGTACATGCCGTCAAACATGCGTTTACCCATAGCTATGTATGTCAATGTCACTCAGATATCATTTACTATTCCTGTCATTGCTTTCAAGAGCTGAGGGGTTGGGGGAGCGGAATCATAAAAAATAAATGAAAAGCGATAACAAGTTTTACTAAAAATTCTGAGTCCTAGGAGACTAAAGGGGGTTATATAACAATTTTCAGGGCAATTGGGGCAACTTTGGTTTGGTTGAATTGTTTCGGGTCTGAACCAAACTTTTTCATAAATTTGGCAAACCTGAATCAATCCGAACCTCAAGTGGTTTGCTCATCTCTAGAAAAGACTCTACAGAACTGTTATTAAATGGGGAATGTAAATAGTTACTAAAACAGACATGTCAGGAGAGGGTGCCGGCAGGAGCACAGCTCAAGGCTTACGGGCCCTGGTGCAAGAGTTCAGCTTGGGCCCCCTTTCTTTTAGGGTTTTGTGGCCAGGAGCAGGGAAGCACATAGCCTTCATGCACCCCCGGCCGCCCACCCATTCCAAATTTTTTACCTAACCCCTTTCCACCAGCCAGAGGTGTAACGTGACCAGCATGCACTCTCTATAATATCAGTGTCTCCTTATGTGGTACAGGGGTCTTTGTACCTCTTCAGACTCCTGGACCCGGTAGCGACCGCTACCTCTGCATCCCCTAGAGCTACACCCCTGGGTGTAGGTCCTCTTTAATAGAGTTTTATTATATACTTACAGAGAATACTGGTTTACAGTATTACTGTGCCTTTTGCAATCTAGACAAATGTGTTTAAGGGTAACGAACACTTTGACAAGTTTGCCTTTTTCGTGGCTCAGTGCTGTGTTCCATGGGTAAGGAAGAACATGTCTGGAAGCTGCATGAGGATATCCTGCTGCCTGAAATAAACAGCCGTTACCCCATCACTCAGAAATAGCAGGTAGACAAAAAATAGCCAGAGATGTCTTTCAGACCAGACTGCTCGTAATAATCCGAGGTCATTTAGTGAATGGCTGATTGTGTAATAGTCATTTTGCTAGCGTTAATGGGAACACTGGCAGCCTCCAGGCTGTAAACCTGTTGTCTCTTGTAAAAAGCTGGAAAATGCAGTTAACTATTTGTTTGCAGCTACCGGTATCTATAGCCTGGATTAATGTCATGTCTTGACCACCCTGTACAAATTGGTCCTGACACATGTCAGTGTCTCTGATCTGTCTTTAATTACATTTACCAGCATCTCCATAATGCTCTGTGTCCTTTGCAAACAGTAATCCACAGTAGAGATTAGCAAATTGACCCGTTCAGTCTGCCAATAAACCAGACAGTAAAATACAATCAAATTCAACTCAATTTGCTGAAAGTGACTCGTTAATTGGACAATTTAATTTGCTCAACATATGCTAATGGGATATTGTAAATCAATTCCTAAATTAAGAGGCTTTAGAAAGAGGTTGCTTGGAAGTAGAAACCTTTTTTTCCCCTGAAACAGCGCCACTTTTGTCCACAGGTTGTGCTTGGTACTGTCGTTTAGCTATTTAGCCCTAGAAATAAAATCAGAGTCTCTTGGGCTACTTTCACACTAGCGTTTTAAAATTCCGGTATTGAGTTCCGTCATAGGGGCTCAATACCGGAATAAAACGCTTCAGTTTTGTCCCCATTCATTGTCAATGGGGACAAAACTGAACTGAAGACAACGGAATGCTCCTGAAAGCATTCCGTTCCGTCTTCAGACCGGAGAACAAACCGCAGCATGCTGCGGTTTGCTCTCCGGTCCAGGCATCCGCACCAAGACGGATCCGGAATGACCCCCAATGCAAGTCAATGGGGGTGGATCCGTCTGGTGTGACCATAATGGTAACCGGATCCGCCCTCCATTGTCTTTCAATGGAGTCCATTACGGATCCGGGTACACAGACACATACAGACATAAACATACACACACATATAGACATACAAACACACATACATACTTACATGCTCCCCGGCAGGTCTTCGGAGCGTCAGGACGGCTCACACAGGTCACGATTCCCCACAGCGCCCTCTGCTGGGCGCCTGGTGGAATCGTCAGATGACGATTCCACCAGGCGCCCAGCAGAGGGCGCTGTGGGGAATCGTGACCTGTGTGAGCCGTCCTGACGCTCCGAAGACCTGCCGGGGAGCATGTAAGTATGTATGTGTGTTTGTATGTCTATATGTGTGTGTATGTTTATGTGTATGTATATGTATGTACAGTGTGAATGTGTGGGGCCGGAGCGCGGTTCCGGCTCCACACATGTCACTGCGGCAGGCCTGATCCGGCAGCACCCTTCACCTGCCGGATCAGGCCTGCCGCCAGTGTGAAAGTAGCCTTACAACCCCTGAAAATCAGATAATGATCACCACTGGTGATGTCAGGAAAGAGAAGAGAAAGGGCCTTGGCAGTAAATCAAAGTACACTTCTCACTGCTTGTGATAGATTCTTTTCTCATCATATCTCACTGGCCTTCCATATCATTCAATCCTAATAATCCCTAATCTTAAATATAATAGAGGCAGGTCACCTGACCAAGGAGGTATACGCATGTAATTGCTTCCCCTGTTTGCATTGACACTGCCATAGAAGCTAATTAGAGCTGCCATTAGGGAAAGTTTGATGCATAGGGTACATACATATGCAGTAAGCTCCCCTAGAGGCCCCTGCAGACCGAATGATAAAAAGTCTGTGAAACAGAACATCCTAATAAAGGTATATATTATGAAATATTGGGCCTGAAAACAGAATGATGTATTTTAACCCCTTCAGGATACGCCGATTTTCTGTTTTTGTTTTTTACTCTCTGCCTTCCCAGAGCTATAACTTTTTTATTTTTCCACTCCCATAGCTGTATTAGGGCTTGTTTTTTTGCGGAACAAATTGCTCTTTCTAATGGCACCACTTAATACTGCATACAATGTAGTAGGAAGCGGAAAAAGGTGAAATTGTGAAATAAAAACGCAATTCTGCCACAGTTTTATGCTGAAAAAATGTCAATTGCCCATTCTTAATTTATTTTCCGTTACACCGATTGTTGCATGGGATAAATATTTTTAGATTTTAATAGTATGGACGTTTTTGGATGCGCTAATGTCAATTATTTGTTTATTTTAATTTGGGGAATTTTTAAAATACTTTTAAGAACTTTTTTAAAACTATTTTTTTTATAGTCTGGTGACTATAACAAGTAATTATTAGATTGCACTTGTATTCTGTAATGGATATCTATCCATTACAGAATACG
>ONZH01029934.1:0-13805 GCA_900303285.1 Rhinella marina | reverse complement strand
CACCTTGGAGAGTGTTCCCCTGTGGCTGTGGGCCTGATCGATGTTGTGGGACTCTGGGAGACCCTCTCCGCTCTGCCGCCAGCGATGGTGGGTGGGAAAATCTCCATTCATGTTCTGCACGAGTTCCCTCTGGTATTCCAGCAATCTATTCGTCCTCTCCTCTACCGGAATAAAAGAGGAGACGTTATCTTTATACCGGGGGTCCAGGAGTGCGAAGACCCAGTACAGTTTGTTCTCCACTATCCGGACAACACGTGTGTCCCGGGAAAAGCAGCCCAGCATGAAGTCAGCCATGTGTGCCAGACTCTGAATAGGCATGACATCACTGCCCCCACCAGAAGGATCACTTGCCATTTCCTCCTCTTCCTCTTCCGCCTCCTCTCCGCCCCATCCGCGCTGAACCAATGGGACGCACACAGCCTGACTGCTACCCTCGCCGCCAGCATCCTCCTCCTCTTCCACAGCCACCTCCACGTCGTCGTCCTCCTCATCCTCCTCCTCCTCCTGCAACTGCCACCGAGAAGCAGACAAAAGTGTGGTCTGACTGTGTAGCTCTGTGCGTCTCCTCCTACCCCCGTCTCCTCTGGCGTGCAATGCGTTCTACCTTATTGCGATGAGCGATTCTTTAAGGACGCATAGGAGCGGGATGGTTACGCTCACTATTAGCGTCCTCGGCTGCTGACCTTCTTGGTGGACTCCTCAAAGATACGCAGTACATCGCATATGTCTGCCATCCATGGCCACTCGTGGTTGGCAAACTGAGGGAGCTGAGTTGGAGGCACGCGTGGATTCATAATCTGGTACTCCATCAATGCTCTCTGCTGCTCACACACCCTGGCCAACATGGAATAGGTGGAATTCCAGCGAGTCGGCAGGTCGCACAACAGCCGATGTTCAGGCAAATGGAGGCGTTGCTGGAGTTTTTTAAGCTAGCAGCAGCTACAGTTGACTTCCGAAAGTGAGCGCACAAGCGCCGCACTTTCACCAGTAGCTCTGCCAGGTTGGGGTAAGTCTTTAGAAATTTTTGGACTACCAGATTAAAAACGTGGGCCAGGCATGGTACGTGATTGAGTTCGGCAAGCTCCAGAGCCGCCACCAGGTTACGGCCGTTATCGCACACGACCATGCCTGGTCCTAGCTGCAGCGGCGACAGCCACATCTCCGTCTGCTGCAATATGGCGTCCCTCACCTCTGGGGCGCTGTGCTTCCTGTCGCCCAAGCTGATAAGCTTAAGCACCGCCTGCTGACGTCTCCCCGCGCCAGTGCTGCAACGCTTCCAGCTAGCGGCTGAGGGCGATGTTAAGGCAGAGGAGGAGGAGGAGGAGGAGGGAGGTTTATCAGAACCCGTGCTGGAAATCTTGGGCGGGGGTGGTATCGTCGTATGTATCGTCCCTGGCCGCAAGCGCTTGTCCATGAGTCGGTGGTCAAGTGGACCTTTGCGCTGACTGCGTACCTCAGGGCCCGCCTGATGTTACGCGACACGTGCTGGTGCAGGGCGGGGACGGCACTCTGGGAAAAGTAGTGGCGGCTGGGGACGGAATAGCGAGGTGCGGCAGCCGCCATCAGGTCGCGGAAGGCCTGCGTCTCCACAAGCCTAAACGGCAACATCTCCAGGGCCAGCAGTTTGGAGATGTGGCAGTTTAAGGCTTGGGCTTGGGGGTGACTCGAGGCGTACTTCCGCCTGCGGTCGAACGCCTGCGAGATGGACAGTTGATGGGACGAGGAGTGTGTAGGTGCAGGCGAAGATGCGGGGGAAGGGGAGGCTGAAGGAGAAGGCCCCAAAGTAGCGAGGCAGAGGCAGATGTGGAGGTTGTCCTGGCTGGAGTTCTGGACCGCAGTGGCAGCACACAACAAAGGGGAAGAGGCAGTGGCAGAAAGACCTTGCGCAGGTTGTATTGCGTTTGCTCTCTCCCACTCAACCCAGTGCTTGACTTCCAAGTGACGCCGCATGCCTGAGGTGGTCATATTGCTCTTCTCAGAGCCCCTACTCAGTTTTGAGTGGCAGAGTGTGCAAACCGCGCTCAGTTTGTCATCCGCACAAACATTAAAAAATCTCCACACCACAGAAGTACGAGGCCTCGATGGGGGAGCTTCGCGCGACTGCCTGCTGCCGGGAACAGCTTCGGCCCTGCTGGCTGTGGCCTCACTTCTCTGTCTGGACTGTCCTCTGCCTCTGGACATCCCTCTGCCTCTGGACATCCCTCTGCCTCTTGCTGCCTTTTTCGGTGCTGCGCAGACCACCACCTCTCCACTGCTTTCCCCGCTGGACATCACCCCTGGCCAAGTGGGGTCGGTCATTTCGTCATCCACCACCTCCTCTTCCACTTCCTCACTCTGGCGAATACTCAAGTGTTTGGGCATCACTACAAACAAATTCCTCTGCTAGCTCCTGGGATTCTTCCGGCACATCTGAAAAAGGACCCGAAAAGAGCTCCTGGGAGGGGTCAATGGTGGGATGACTCTGTTGGCCAGGTGTGGAGGAAGGAGGGTCAGAGTGAGACTGTGTGGATGACTGGCTGGTGGACAACTGTGTGGAAGCGCTATCGGCTATCCATTGCACCACCTGTTCAACCTGCTCAGGCCTCAACAGCGGTGTAACCCGCCCCCTGCTTAACTGTCCCATAAAGGCAGGGATTCTGGATGAGTGGGATCCTGGCTGCCCCTCACCAGCATGCATTGTATCCCCACTGGCTTCAACAAGGCCCCCAACAGCATTTCCGCGCCCCCGTCCTCGTCCACGTCCGATTCCGCTAGCCCTACGCATTTTTTTTTTTGGTTACAATATTTTGCCTTCACAGCCGTATACTATCAGTTCAGACGGTTGTGTATTAACACCACGTATATAAAATACTTTTGCAAGCACGCAGAACGCACAGTACAGGTGCCAAAGAAAAGGCCTAGTTTTTAATATTTCTAGGTACACAGCCGTGTACTAACAGGTCAGACGGTGGGTATTAACACCACGTATATAAAATAATTTTGCAAGCACGCAGAACGCACAGTACAGGTAGACAAAGAAAAGGCCTTTTTTTTGTTATATTTCTAGGTACACAGCCGTGTACTAACAGGTCAGACGGTGTGTATTAACACCACGTATATAAAATACTTTTGCAAGCACGCAGAACGCACAGTACAGTAGACAAAGAAAAGGCCTTTTTTTTTAATATTTCTAGGTACACAGCCGTGTACTAACAGGTCAGACGGTGTGTATTAACACCATGTATATAAAATACTTTTGCAAGCACGCAGAACGCACAGTACAGGTGCCAAAGAAAAGGCCTAGTTTTTAATATTTCTAGGTAACACGGCCGTTGTACTAACAGGTCAGACGGTGTGTATTAACACCACGTATATAAAATAATTTTGCAAGCACGCAGAACGCTCAGTACAGTAGACAAAGAAAAGGCCTTTTTTTTTTATATTTCTAGGTACACAGCTGTGTACTAAAAGGTCAGACGGTGTGTATTAACACCACGTATATAAAATACTTTTGCAAGCACGCAGAACGAACAGTACAGGTGCCAAAGAAAAGGCCTAGTTTTTTAATATTTCTAGGTACACAGCCGTGTACTAACAGGTCAGACGGTGTGTATTAACACCACGTATATAAAATACTTTTGCAAGCACGCAGAACGCACAGTACAGTAGACAAAGAAAAGGCCTTTTTTTTATATTTCTAGGTACACAGCCGTGTACTAACAGGTCAGACGGTGTGCATTAACACCACGTATATAAAATAATTTTGCAAGCACGCAGAACGCTCAGTACAGTAGACAAAGAAATGGCTTTTTTTTTATATTTCTAGGTACACAGCCGTGTACTAAAAGGTTCAGACGGTGTGTATTAACACCACGTATATAAAATACTTTTGCAAGCACGCAGAACGAACAGTACAGGTGCCAAAGAAAAGGCCTAGTTTTTTAATATTTCTAGGTACACAGCCGTGTACTAACAGGTCAGACGGTGTGTATTAACACCACGTATATAAATACTTTTGCAAGCACGCAGAACGCACAGTACAGTAGACAAAGAAAAGGCCTTTTTTTTTATATTTCTAGGTACACAGCCGTGTACTAACAGGTCAGACGGTGTGTATTAACACCACGTATATAAAATAATTTTGCAAGCACGCAGAACGCTCAGTACAGTAGACAAAGAAATGGCCTTTTTTTTTAATATTTCTAGGTACACAGCCGTGTACTAAACAGGTCAGACGGTGTGTATTAACACCACGTATAATAAAATACTTTTGCAAGCACGCAGAACGCACAGTACAGGTGCAAAGAAAAGGCCTAGTTTTTAATATTTCTAGGTACACAGCCGTGTACTAACAGATCAGACGGTGTGTATTAACACCACGTATATAAAATACTTTTGCAAGCACGCAGAACGCACAGTACAGTAGACAAAGAAAAGGCCTTTTTTTTTTATATTTCTCGGTACACAGCCGTGTACTAAAAGGTCAGACGGTGTGTATTAACACCACGTATATAAAATACTTTTGCAAGCACGCAGAACGCACAGTACAGGTGCCAAAGAAAAGGCCTAGTTTTTTAATATTTCTAGGTACACAGCCGTGTACTAACAGGTCAGACGGTGTGTATTTACACCACGTATATAAAATACTTTTGCAAGCACGCAGAACGCACAGTACAGTAGACAAAGAAAAGGCCTTTTTTTTGTTATATTTCTAGGTACACAGCCGTGTACTAACAGGTCAGACGGTGGGTATTAACACCACGTATATAAAATACTTTTGCCACCATATTCCGCAGCGCTTTACAAAATCATAGGGTTCTTGTACAGTACAAAAATGACTGGCTAATATACAACTGAAACACTAGGAGTGAGGGCCCTGCTCGCAAGAGCTTACAATCTATGAGGAATAGGGGGTGACACATAAGGTAGTTTACTTTAGTTATTACAATCTCGACCATGAAAGGCCAAGGTGGGACACTTTAAGAGTGTCTATTGACCGGTCACCGAATTGCTTGTATATTACTTTTATAGATTGATACATGTATGTTTTTGAAAAAAAATTAATGTTTTAAAGATTATTTTCAGAAATAAATGCAATAAAAAATTAAGTAGAATTGAAGCAATTATCCGAGCAGGTTGACTTACAATGGACTATAATGTACATTTTCTTGATTTTTCAAGAACAGGAGTGCTGGTATTGTAATACTAATATTTCATGTATATCATGTACTCCTGAAGGGAACCTGTCGCATTGAACATTGTGTCTGATCTGAAGGCAGCATAGAGCAGGAGGAGCTGAGCAGTTTGATGTATAGTTTTGTGGGAAAATATTCAGTAAAACTTTTTTTTATTTATATCTCTGCTCATTCTGGGTGTTTGAAGACCAAGAGGTGGTCCTATCAGTGACTGACAGCCTGCCCTCAATGACTAAGTATACAGATATAGCTGTCAATCACTGATCGGACCGTCTCCAGGACTTCAAAGCCCAGAATGAGCAGGAATTTAAATGAATGAAGTTATACTGAATCATTTACCAACAAACTATATATCAATCTGCTCAGCTCCTCCAGCTCTATAATATACTGCCTGCAGATTAATTCACATTTTCATGGTGACAGGTTCCCTTTAACTGCCTGACTTTTAAAAATAACAATTTTCTATTTACACACCGGTGCTTTGCTTTTGGATGCCCCTGCATAAGAACATCTAATCTATGAAAACTATACTGCGCTATTAAGCCGAACTAGGTCTCTATAAATTTTTAGTTCTTTTCTTAAGCGGATAAGTTAATGTCTGATGGCTTGGATACTGAGTAGTTTTAGGGTTGATCCAGCAGAGAATATTAATTGCAAAGTGTTCTCACTGCCAAAAGCATTTTAGAAAACAACAAAGGCATAAATAAAGCCAGCGTATACCCTTGGAGAAAAACAACAATGAAATGAAATCCCTCAAAAGGAGAGAAAGAACAAACATATATTGAGAAATAGTAAATGTTGTTTATGTTGCCTTCACTCGTTTAATGGTTCTAGCAATTCACCAGATGTAGTGAACAGAACGCCAACTTTCTTTTAGAAGTTGATGTGCCCATTTTAAAATCTGAAGTTTGTAAATGATCATTTTTTGGGGGCAAAAAAAGAAAACTGTTGAAACAAAAATTACAAATACATATTCAGTAAACAGCTCCTCTATCCAAGTTATCAGTGTTATCTTCAGTGCATCTCCATCCAGAACTTAGGGCTCATTCGCATGAACGTGTGCAGTCTGTGGGCACCGTCTGTATGGCTTGCTTTGATGAATGCCAGACCCATTCAACTTGAAAATAGAACATGTTCAGTACACAGCTCCTCTATCCAAGTTATCAGTGTTATCTTCAGTGCATCTCCTTCCAGAACTTAGGGCTCATACACACAAATCTGTGGCTCCTCTGTGCCGTGCATTGGGGACCACAAATTGAGGTCCCCAATGCACGGGCACCGTCTGTATGGCCTAGGCTGATGGATGCAGATCTATTCAACTTCAATGGGTCTGCAATCCGTCTGCACCACAAAATAGAGCATATTTTATTTTTTTGCAGTGTAATGTAGGCGCTCCATAGTGCTTCCATGGCCTTCTGCTCCGCATCTTCCAGATCGCCAACCCATTTAGGTGAATGAGTCTGCATCCGTGATACGGTGTGCACAAGGCCGGTGCCTGTTAATTGGGGACTCTCTATTTGCGGGTCACAATACGGGCACGACCGGCACACGTTTGTGTGCATGAGCCCTTTGCAAGCAAACATCAGCTCTGACCAGATGTAATTTTTTCTCTACAATAAATTTATCAAGAGGGTATGTGCCCTGCTGATGAATCAGGTGCTAGCTGCTCTTGAGAAGACACTGACACAACCATATGTAGTTTGAGCTATGAGCTATACCATTCTACTGTATACATGTACACAGTGTTAGAAAATTATACAAATACTAAAAAAATAAAAACTGGAATACCTCTTCTGTAGAGCCTTAGAAGTAATACAAGGCAGCATGATGGTTCTGTGGTTAGCACTGGTGCCTTGCAACACTGGGGTCCTAGGTTTGAATCAGACCATGAACAACATCTGCATGGAGTTTGTAATTTATCATGTGATTACTCTGGTTTCCTCCCACACTCCAAAGACATACTGATAGGGAACCTAGATTGTGAGCCCCATTGGAGACAGTTAGATGCTAATGTCTGTAAAGCTCTGTGGAATTATAGTAGCACAAAATAAATAAATGCTCTGTGGGAAATCATATGCAAAAGAGGTATCTCCCCAGAAAAAGGGAAACTATCCTCCAGTGCCATCTAATTGGAAGGAACTTCAACTCTAATCAGCCAGAATCCTATTGAGCAAGCATTTCAAAACAGCTGTCTGTGGATGGATATTTAGTTGACCATTTTCTCTTGTCATATTCCAAGACATCTAATTGTCGAACATTGACTCTTAGGGATCCCCATCCAACAGTTGGCCATAATGAATTGGTCCTTATTCTGTGCGGGAAACCTCCCTCCAGTTTACAAAGCTGACAAGATACCTGCAGGAAAATAGGAGATGTCAGATTATTGTGGTCGCCCTAAAGGCCAGTTGAAACAGATGAATAATTCAGGATACTTTTTATAGAGAGTCACTAAAAAGTGTTGTGTTTATAATAATCTGATTATATGTCATACATGTAAATTACATACATGTAAGATAACTTGGATGTAAATTACAGCATGTAAGATAACTTGGATGTTATTATTGTAAATTTCGACATTCTTTTTGCTTTTGGACAATGTTATGTTGGCTTTAAAGGGTTATTTCCACCTCAGCCTTCCATGGCTGAAATGGGAATAACCTGAGAAAGTGCCAGCTCGGAACCAGAGTTTACCGGAAAACCATCCGAGTCTGCTGTGCTTTGTGGTTTAGGAACTGCTATATCAGTGAATGGAGCTAGGCAAACGGCATAGTACAGCATGCTGCACTGTTTCCCAGGCCCTGACTAGCTGAATGGGGAACAGGCAAGTCCCCCGATGGGCATCTGACAAAGATGGCCCCCAGTCCCCCAGCATAGCTTCTCACCCAGCCTATATCCATAAAAATGCGGGTAAATTATTAAACACACTGCACAATTTATCTATTATAGATGCATCAGGTGGCTAAGATGAATTCTAGGTACAAAGGCAGGCCAATCAGTATTCCCTTTCTTCGAGGACCCACCTTCTAGAAGCTGCTGCATGGAACCCCTTAATCAATCACTTTGAGTGTCTTGTTGTTGAACTGCCGTTATGTGAGCATGGTAAGTATTTGCATGTAACTGTATTGTGGACACTAGAAATAATTTAACTGGTGAGCCTTAGGCACCCCCAGTCTGATACCGCTGGTCCCTGTAACTTGGGAGTTAGGAAAACTTTTTGCGTAGGTCCCATTAATTATTATGGCATTAAAAGAAATAGCGGAGAACAGTCTGCTCTCTGCCTTTTCAGTAACTCCTATGCGCCCCTTCCTAAATAACATCTTGGGGAATAAGAAGGGAATAACGAATAACCTTTACATTTCCTATATATATATATATATATCCTATATATATATATATATACACACTGTGTGTATAAATATTCTTAAAAGGAGCAATAAAGCCTTGATACATGATAAATGGCTGTTTCTTTTTTCACAACTCATGGACAAGTCACTTTCTAAAGCTTTGTAGATCAAATGTCAGTGTTCAACAAGCTGTCAGAATGTGTCAGAATCATTTTTCCAAACCAGTGAAACGTCAGCTATACAGTGATAGATTTACACATTTTAGGGAGTAAAAATAAAACATTTTGATATAGTAAGAGTTTGTGTGATGATACCCATAAACCATTATAAGATATGACAGGTTAAAAAGTCCTATCCTGTCTGGAGAGGATATCTGGGTCACCTTGAACCAACACATACTCTGCAAATGTGTCATTTGAGGTCCAAGTGCTAGATGCCCATAAGAAAGCAAATTGCTTTGCAAATTGCTGGGAATCAATAAAGTATATATTAAAAAGTTTTCTATAAATGCACTAACCACAGAAAGACTAGTTTCACGCATGCAACAGCAATCTGGCAGGTTGTCTCAGCACAGAACAGCTCTCTGGATCCGGCATAGCCGGATAGTGCCGCGTGTCCGCCGGACACCATTCAGTACAATAGGAACCGGATGGGATCTGGACACTCCCTGGCATAAATGCCCGGTTTTGGCCAGTCAAAAACTGCTGCATGCAATGGTTTTATAGTCAATGGGGTCCAGCAGGCAAGCGCCACTATGCCTATTCCAGGGAGAGCTGGCGGGCTGTTCCCTGCCGAAACTGCCTACACTAAAGCTGCCTATAATCTTGAGGATATAGAGTAGTTTCATAGAAAGATTTTGACCATGCGGCAAAAAACACTCTTGAAAACAAACTTGGTTTTGCTGTGATTGCTGTGGCCTTGTGATGTGGTTATTGGCCATGCAGTGTCAGGTTCTGTCACTCGTGCGGGGATAAGTGCAGCCCTGAGCTAAAACCCAACCTCTGACCCTGCCTACTTGCACGACCCGTCCTAGGCAATGGCATACAACTAGTCGACGGCCCCTAACCTGGGTACATGCTGGGGCGTACAGGGACGGGAACACGAGGAGAACACAATAAACAAACAACAGAACAGACACGAGAGGTCACCAAGCAAAGGGTCAAACCGGGAGGTCACATCAAAGCCAAAGGAGCGAGCAGGAACAAGGTCAAACGAACAAGCCGAAGTCAAAACCAGGATGGTAGCGCGATGCAAAAGGATGAGACGGGAACGTAGTCGAATACACAAGCAGAGGTTGAGTTCAATAGTCACAGAAGATCAAATTGCAAGCTCTGAAAGAAAGACCAATCACAGGCAACCTGTAGCCTCAGGCTGCCTGTTTAAATAGGCCTCCAAGTAGGTCACGTGATGAAGCAGCGTCACGTGACCTAATTCAAACACTGGAACAGCTGAGCTCTGGCTTTCCTGCCAACGCCCAAAGATCCAGGTAGGTCAAGTGACGTGGCCAGCGTCATGCGACCTAAAACAGAAATAATTCACAACTGAGTACTGGCCTCCCTGCCAGCGCTCAGAACCCTGCCCGCTCGTTGTCTAGGGAGGTGGGGAGGACGCCTCCAACACTGAGCCTGAATGAGCGCCGGGTCCTCCGTGCCCTGTTGTCATAGAGACGAGGACGCACATCGCACATCCAGCAAAGCAGCAGGAGTCCGGCGGCACTGCACAGAGGAAGTGCGTCGCCGACTCCCCGTGACATGCAGTTTATACAAGTGAAATACGATTATGTTACATAATTATGTTACAATGCATGGCAGGTAACCACATCACAAAACCGCAGCAAACCCTGTAAAACCGAACAAATTAACACCTTAAATGCAATTTTGACTGTGTGGTTAAAACATCTCATATAAATATATTCTTGCACAGCTGTTAGTAAAATATAAACCTAATATAGAAGCTCCATTAATGGATGGTGCTTGCCATGATTGAAAAAAATCATAGCATGTACAATCACGCTCTGATTTTCCTTCAAGATACAAGATTTGTTTTTTTGTTATACTGAGGAGCTTTACTAGTTCAGTGTCAGTGTGTGCTGAGCGACAGGCAGAGAAATCCTTTCTGCTAGTTGGCATTGTACGTATGGGTCATGTGACTGGCTTCACCTTCCTCCTCATTTGACTGCTCTGATGTCTTCTTATCACTTACTTTTGTTAGCTACCTCACCAAGTCACGGATTTTAATCCTAACTCTGCCTTCCTGAATTACTTCCTGATTACTTTTACATTAGCTATACGTAAGCAGTGTGAGGTTTAAGGGTTTGTTCAGCCAGTAATATTGATGACCTATCCTCAGAATAGGTCATCAATGTCTGATCGATGGGGGGTCTGACACCCGGCACCCCTCCAATCAGGTGTTTGAAGAGGAGGCAGTGCTCATATGAGCATTGCTTCCTCTTCAAGATTACACTTTATTTCATCTCGGAACTCTAGGTGGCATAGTGTAAACGCAAGTGTTTTTTACTGCAGTTGTAATTACTTTGCGCCTCCTCCTCTTCAAACAGCTGATCGGCAGGTGTTGCTGGGGTCAGACCCCCATGATCAGATATTGATAATTTACCCTCCTTTCACATGGGCGTTGTTGTGAATATGGCACTGTTTAAGGTAGAGTTTATGTCTAAGATACCACCAGCTGGACAGCTAAAGACTCAACAGATGGACACATACTTGCCTCATCTGCAGGGAGCCCAAAGTTTTCCCTCCCATTTTGGCAGACACGCAAACATTATATACAGTCAGTGGCGTAGCGTGGGGGGCCAGGGGGGGCGTTGCCCCGGGCGCAACTTGCAGGGGGCGCCAGACAGCAAGTACTTGAATGAGGGCCAAGGGAGCCTATGGCAGTTAGAGCGATTTGTAGTGACTAGAATGTAGTTGCTCCTGGTAGGTATGATGTCAGGGTGAGGGGAGGAGTCTAGTCATCCAGGGGGCGGAGCCTCAAGCTTTTCTGCACGTTCGACAGAGCAGGATGTTGGAGAGAGGAGCTGAAGCTGCAGGTCAGTATATGGAAAGAATGAATGTTATTTTTACTTGGGGGCCTTTTTGCAGGGGCTGAAGGGAGGAGGAATAATGCTTGTACTGGAGACTGCATGTTAGAGGGGTCTGAAGGGGGGGTGATATTATTTACATGGGACTATATGCTGGAGGGGCTAAAGCAGGTGAGGTGATATTATTTTACATGGGACTGTTTGCTAGAAGGCTGAAGGCATGGGGTGTGATGAATTTTAGCATCCGGCAGAAAAAAAAACACTGTCCGAAAGATTATGCCGAATCCAGAATCCTGCACTGCACATGCGTGCGCACTGCGCAGTGCCAGGAGACGAGAGCCGATGCTGGGTAAGAGAGAAGAAGACCTGTTACTGAGGTTAGGGGGAGGAGTCCCACCAATGAAAATGCGGCAAATCTTTTTCTTTCCCGCTCCCGGGCAGTCAGAGATGACATGGAGACTGCGGGCGGGCCCGGTGGGAGTCGGGACTGTGCAGCTTCGGGCAGCGGAGGTGTGAATCTGAGTGCGGCGCAGGCAATCTGAGCCTAAGTGAGTAAGCCCTGCGGGGTTAGGTATCCACCCTGGCTGTAGTGTCACATCTCCCCAGTGTTCATGCGCTGTCATGACTCCAGCCTGAGTTTCAACTACTTTAAACTACTGGGGGTATAATGGGGGCTGTTTCAACTACTGGAAGACACTATAGGGGGCCATTTAAACTACTGAGGACACTACAGGGGAGCATTTACACTTATAGGGGCACTATAGGGGACCATTTAACCTACTGGAGAACCATAGGGGACCATTTAAGCTGCTGGGGGTGCTAAAGAGGGCTGTTTAAACTGCGCTGGCCACTACAGGGGAGCATTTAAAGGGGTTATCCAGCCTCTAATATTGATTACCCATCCTCAGGATAGATCATCAATATCTGATCGGCGGCTAGAGGTGCTGAAGGCAGGGGAGTGATGCATTTTACATGGGACTGTATACCGGAGAGGCTGAAGGCAGGGGTAGCGATGTATTTTACATGGGACTGTATGCTAGATGGGCTGAAGGCCGGGGAGTGATGTATTTTACATGGGACTGTATGCTGGAGGGGCTGAAGGCAGGGGGAGTTATGTATCTTACATAGGACTGTATACTGGAGGGGCTGAAGGCAGGGGTAGCGATGTATTTTACATGGGACTGTATGCTGGAGGGGCTGAAGGCAGGGGAGTGATGTATTTTACATGGGGCTGTATGTTGGAGGGGCTGAAGGCAGGGGCAGTGATGTATTTTACATAGGACTGTATGTTGGAGGGGCCATAATTATTGCTATAATACAGAGGGGGGCCATTATATATTATAATTATACAGAGGGCATTATACTTATGGGCAGGGGAGGGGAGGTCTGTTATCTGAAGATGATAGTAAAGTGAGGAATCTAAACATTTTTCTGTGAAACTTTGCAGAGACGAGACGCGGCTGAAAGAAGGCATCATGGCGGTTCTATCTCTGAATGAAGACGCTGAGGAAAGAGTCTACATCACAGGAGACGTCACTGGATGGAAGAGGTATGTGCTGCTGTATTCTACTGTATATAATAATGTCCATCCACATATCTGTTTTTGGGGGGAGGGAGAGAGGTGGATATAGAATTTAGCCCATACTGCCGAAGCCTGCCTCAGACTTCAGGTCACACAGTGTGTGTTCTGAATTCTGGGGCTTCACACCCATCTACTACATTATCTGTACTCAGAGAGTGATCACTGTGTTATCTATGGTGTTACATAGGACTGCAGGTGACATCTACTACATTATCTGTACTCAGAGTGATCACTGTGTTATCTGTAGTGTTACATAGGACTGCAGGTGACATCTACTACATTATCTGCACTCAGAGAGCTATTACTGTGTTCTCTGTGGTGTTACATAGGACTGCAGATGACATCTACTACATTATCTGTACTCAGAGAGGTATCACTGTGTTATCTGTGGTGTTACATAGGACTGCAGGTGACATCTACTACATTATCTGTACTCAGAGAGCTATTACTGTGTTCTCTGTGGTGTTACATAGGACTGCAGATGACATCTACTACATTATCTGTACTCAGAGAGCTATAACTGTGTTATCTGTGGTGTTACATAGGACTGCAGGTGACATCTTATGCATTATTTGTAAAAAGGGGCGTAGTCACAGGTTGGGGGCAGGGGGCGCAATACTTGGCTTGCCCTGGGTGCTGGCAACCCACGCTATGCCACTGCATACATG
>ONZH01029933.1:0-32729 GCA_900303285.1 Rhinella marina | reverse complement strand
CCAGCATACCAACATGCCTCTACGTATATACGACATTAAGCATATGTGATTCCTGATACTGAGCACATTGGTGCTTGTTAACCTTTAGAGCCCTCCTGACAAGTATCATTATACTAGTATTATAGTTCTGATGTATGTACTATGGATTAACAGACATTTCCTCTTCCCTTGGACTGTCTGTGCATTTGTCAGCATCTATCACTCCTTGTTAATCAACTATAATATTGTCCATGGGTATACTGTTCTCTATAAATATAATACTATAGACATCTATATCTCTTTATGTTATTGCTACTACCATGTATTGATTATCTCTTCTTTATGACTTTACAGCACATTGATAAAGGCCACAGGCCGAAAACGTTTTGTATTATAATAAGCTGTTCTGGAAGCACATGAATAAAAATACATAAGATTCAAAGCAACTTCTTGAAGCACAGGAATCATTCTTTAATTAACCACTACTAGCCTAACCACCACCAGCATGCGCAGGCATATGAGTGCTAAACACCCCACTCAATGGAACCAAGGCCGTTCACCTCCTGCGGGTCCCACCACTTCTCCTTCCCCTGTGTCACTCGCTGCCTCTGCTAGTCAACCCCCTGCCCAGGACCCCGGCATGCGCGCCTCCCGCCGGAAAACCACACCTTTGCCTCCACGATCCTCCACAGCGTCCACCAATGTGTCCCTGCGCAGCGTTCAGCTGTCTTTACAGCAGACGCTGGAGCGCAAGAGGAAGTACAGTTCCAGCCACCCACATGCCCAAGCCCTCAACGTCCACATCTCCAAATTGCTGAGCCTGGAGATGCTGCCCTATAGGCTGGTAGAGACCGAGGCCTTTCGCAATCTCATGGCGGTGGCTGCCCCTCGGTATTTGGTCCCCAGCTGCCACTATTTTTCCCGATGTGCCGTCCCATCCCTACACCAGCACGTGTCACAGAACATCATCCGTGCCCTGACCAACGCTGTTTCTGAGAAGGTCCACCTAACCACGGACACGTGGACAAGTGCTGCCGGGCAGGGACACTATATATCACTGACGGCACATTGGGTTAACTTGGTGGAGGCTGGGACCGAGTCTGACCCTGGGGCCGCTCATGTACTGCCCACACCGAGGATTGTGGGGCCTACCTCGGTCACGGTCTCTCAGACGTACTATGCCTCCTCCTCCGACCCTTCCTCCTCCTCCGAATTACCATCTGTGGGCACGGCGCCTTCAGTCGGTAGCTCTAGTCGCAGCAGCAGTGCCGTGGGTAAGCGCCAGCAGGCGGTGCTCAAACTGCTGAGCTTAGGTGACAAAAGGCACACCGCCCAAGAGCTGTTACAGGGCATCACGGCGCAGACCGATCTGTGGCTGGCACCGCTGAACCTTAAGCCAGACATGGTTGTGTGTGACAACGGGCGTAACCTGGTGGCGGCTCTGCAACTTGGCAGACTGACACATGTGCCATGCCTGGCCCACGTGTTCAATCTCATAGTTCAGCGGTACCTCAAGACATACCCCAATCTGTCTGATTTGCTCACCAAGGTGCGCCGCATCTGTGCGCATTTCCGCAAGTCGACCACAGATGCTGCCACTCTCAGGGCAGCGCAGCGCCGCCTACAACTGCCCACTCACCGACTGTTGTGCGATGTGCCCACAAGATGGAATTCGACATTAAACATGTTATCCAGAGTTTACCAGCAGCGCAGAGCGATTGTAGACTGCCAGATGTCAACTTCCACCAGAACTGGTAGTCAGGTCAGTCAGATTCCTCAAGTCTACAATGAGGAGTGGATGTCTGATATCTGCCAGGTGTTGAGCAACTTTGAGGAGTCAACACAGATGGTCAGCGGCGATGCCGCCATTATCAGCCTCACCATCCCACTGCTTTGCCTGTTGAAAAACTCACTGCTCAGCATGAAGTCGGATGCTTTGCGCTTGTCACAAGAGACAGTGGAGGAAGATACGTCGCTTGATAGCCAGAGCACCCTCCGGTCTGTTTCTCAGCGCGTATCGGAGGAGGGAGATGAGGATGAGGAGGAAGAGGAGGAGAATGTCGGCGAGACAGAAGAGGGTACCAGTGCTCAGTCCTTCTTAACTCTTGAGCGTGTATGGGCTGAAGAGGAGGACTTGGAGGAGGAGGAGGAAATGGAGAGTCAGGCCAGTGAGGAGAGGGAATTCTTGCGTGTTGGGACTCTGGCGCACATGGCAGACTTCATGTTAGGCTGCCTATCCAGTGACCCTCGCGTTAGAAGCATTTTTTCAAACACCGATTACTGGGTGTTCACTCTTCTGGACCCACGGTACAAGCAGAACCTTTCCACTCTCATCCCTGTAGAGGAAAGGAGTAGGAGAGTGAATAGATATCAACAGGCCCTGGTGCACAAGCTGAAACAATCCTTCCCATCTGACGCTGCTAGCGGCAGAGGGCATGGTTCTGTGGGCCAAGTAGCGGGGGAGAGGAGGCGAGCAGGCAGCTTGTCCAGCACTGGCAGGGGAACGCTCTCCAAGGCCTTTGCCAGTTTTATGTCACCCCAGCAAGACACTGTCACCTGTCCCCAGTCTAGGCAGAGTAGGGGTGAGCTTTACAGAAAGATGGTGAGGGAGTACCTAGCTGACCATACCAAAGTCCGTAGCGATCAGTCTGCTCCATACAACTACTGGGTTTCAAAGCTGGACACGTGGCCTGAACTGGCGCTGTACGCCTTGGAGGTGCTGGCCGGCCCTGCCGCTAGCGTGTAGTCAGAGCGGGTATTCAGTGCAGCTGGTGGCGTCATTACCAATAAGCGTACACGCCTTTCAACTGACAGCGCTGACAGGCTGACGCTTATTAAAATGAACAAAGCCTGGATTTCACCGGAATTCAAATCTCCTCCAGGGGAAAGCAGCTAAAGATTAACATTACTTATGTATCCAATTCCTCTTCTCTACTCCTCCTCCTCCTCGACCCAAAAAACGCAATTTTTTAGAGGTCCAACTGGCACTCTTTTACCACAATTTTTCCGGAGGGCCACCTACAGGCCCTCTCTCTAAACAATTTTTCCGGAGGTCCACCTACAGGCCCTCTATCTAAACAATTTTTCCGGAGGGCACCCTACAGGCCCTCTCTCTAAACAATTTTTCCGGAGGTCCACCTACAGGCCCTCTCTCTAAACAATTTTTCCGGAGGGCCCCCTACAGGCCCTCTCTCTAAACAATTTTTCCGGAGGGCCCCCTACAGACCCTCTCTCCAAACAATTTTTCCGGAGGGCCACCTACAGGCCCTCTCTCTAAACAATTTTTCCGGAGGGCCACCTACAGGCCTTCTCTCTAAACAATTTTTCCGGAGGGCCACCTACAGGCCCTCTCTCCAAACAATTTTTCCGCAGTGTCAACTATAGACACTGTAAAACAATGTTTCAGGAGCGTCAAACAGACAGTCCAAAACAATTTTTCAGGAGGCGCAAGTACCGACATTTAAAAAATTTTTTTTTTTGCTGAGGGTTGACTTTATGTACTCCGAAAAGAAAAACATTTTTGGAGGCTCAACAAAAGCCATTTCACTGCATTCTCAGTCGGACAAAGTCATTGGTAGTGTAACCGCCATGTTGTGTCAGGCTAAATTTTTGGGTGCTTCACCAGCTACCTCATCTAACTTAGTCACTTGTTGGTGTCACCGCCATGCTGTGTCAGGCTTATGCCTGCATCGTGTGGCTGGGGATAGGAGAGCAGTGCCAGCATGGGCATGGGTGATGGACCTTCGTTGCACCTAGTTAGGTGCTTCCCTAACATGTGATGGGCATGTGCCTCGCCTTTCTTGGTCTGGGTGAGCACAATTGCCATGAGGGTAACCACCAGGCTGTTGCAGGAGAATTTGGGGTAATTGTGGGATTTGGCAGCCTCAGAGGCATCCATGCATGCTGCCCCTGCTGTTTCCTGTCCATTTCCGTGGTATTTCCATCATTTTCTGAGGTTTCCAGGTTTTCACCCAGCCTTCCCTAGGCAGAGCCTTGGTCCCCTGCAAAAAATGCTCGAGTCTCCCATTGACTTCAATAGGGTTCGTTACTCGAAACGAGCACCTGAGCATCGGGAAATGTTCGTCTCGAATAACGAGCATTTTAGTGCTCGCTCATCTCTAATCACAAGCGGTTTACAATCATGCTCTGTCTCATGCTAATGACGTAGGACTTCATCTGCCAGCTAACAAAGACAGGTATGCACAGAGAAAGCATAAAGAAAAGGATACATCTTGTCAAAACAATATTGCAACATTGTATCACAGCATTGTATTGACACCTGTGAAAGAAAACCAAATAAAATAAATTTAAGCATTAACAAAGCATATGTGCAATCCTGTACTCTCCATCAATAGTTATTTTTACCAAAATAAAAGAAGATTGAGAAGCAAATAGCGAGTGCAGTGAAACCTGTCACAATTGCAACTGCTGCTCCTTTATAGCTACACCAAGGCTAACAATAACCATTCACATGCAGGAATGAACTGGTCAGAATTAGGGATGAGCGAACCGAACCGTAACGAACCAGATTCGTTACGAACTTTACCGAACGTTCGGTTCGTCCCCGAACCGAACTTTCGTCAAGTTCGTATGAATCAGGTTCGTAAATAAAGTTTACTTTTTCCACAGAATAGACCAGGATACAAGGGATTATTTATTACTCCTACAATCCCTTGTATCCTGGTGTGACCCTCGTGTCAAACCACCCTTTTGGGAGGAGAATGGCCGAGATGGGTTATTATTTTCGTTCGTCCGAACGTTCGTTCGGACGAGCGAACAGAACCGTAACGAACCAGATTCGTTTAAGAACTTTTAAGACGAATCTGGTTAAAATAAAAACGGCACATCAAAACTGTACCGTTTTCACAGAATAGACCAGGATACAAGGGATTATTTATTACTCCTACAATCCCTTGTATCCTGGTGTGACCCTCGTGTCAAACCACCCTTTTGGGAGGAGAATGGCCGAGATGGGTTATTATTTCGTTCGTCCGAACGTTCGTTCGGAACGAGCGAACAGAACCGTAACGAACCAGATTCCTTTAAGAACTTTTAAGACGAATCTGGTTAAAATAAAAACGGCACATCAAAACTGTACCGTTTTCACAGAATAGACCAGGATACAAGGGATTATTTATTACTCCTACAATCCCTTGTATCCTGGTGTGACCCTCGTGTCAAACCACCCTTTTGGGAGGAGAATGGCCGAGATGGGTTATTATTTTCGTTCGTCCCGAACGTTCGTTCGGACGAGCGAACAGAACCGTAACGAACCAGATTCCTTTAAGAACTTTTAAGACGAATCTGGTTAAAATAAAAACGGCACATCAAAACTGTACCGTTTTCACAGAATAGACCAGGATACAAGGGATTATTTATTACTCCTACAATCCCTTGTATCCTGGTGTGACCCTCGTGTCAAACCACCCTTTTGGGAGGAGAATGGCCGAGATGGGTTATTATTTTCGTTCGTCCGAACGTTCGTTCGGACGAGCGAACAGAACCGTAACGAACCAGATTCGTTTAAGAACTTTTAAGACGAATCTGGTTAAAATAAAAACGGCACATCAAATGCGTACATATTCAGTTAAGTAGCGTACCTTTGACAACGCTAGACTGTATGTTCGTTATTTGTGCGGGAATGTTCGCATTAGCGTACGTATTAGTGTAGATTCTCAAATATGCGTATATTCGTTCGTATAAGGTTCGTTTTAGGTTCGGTTCGTACGAATCCGAACTTCAAGAAAGTTCGCCGAAGCGAACCGAACCGAACTTTTCAAAAGTTCGCTCATCCCTAGTCAGAATTACTCTATGCAGCACAGACATTGAGTAAACTGTACTAAATATGGCACAAAATGACATATAAACAATTGTTGCATACTATATTATAAGACATTGATAGACGTTCAATACCCACTCATCGGCTTTTAGCGAGTGTCATGTGGTAATGGGTGTACTCTGGAAACTTGTTGTGTATGTCCTTGTCCATGGTGGCAATCAAGACAATAAGATGCTAGAGCCAGTTTATGATGAATACTTTTTATTGGAGACAGTGCTGAATCACAAAAGACCATTTCTCCTGTGCTAGTCTTTTTCAGATTCCTGAAGGGGTTGTGCCACCATATTAGATTATCTCCATTTCACAGGATAGGTTGATGAGGTTGATCATAGGTAGATCATGATAGGTTGATCATCTGATTGATGAGGATCCTACCATTGGAACAATCCCTGATCACAAAAATAGAGGTCACAAATCCCAATATCTTGTCCAAATGGTGTAATGGGTTTAGCCTGTACACTGCTGCTCCACTCATTCTCTATGAGAGTGCTGGAGATAGCTGACTACAGAGCTTGGCAAAATAGAGAAGAAGATACAAAGCTGCACAAGCCAATCATCAGCAAACATCTCTAGTGTATTTGAGTGCATGTGGTGTGGTGGATTCTGTTGGATGAAATACTGTTGAAGAATGCTGTTGAAGGGGGAGAGGGTGAATGGAGAAAACTTAGATTAAAGGGTTATTCCCATCTCGGACAATGGGGGCATATCGCTAGGACCCGCACCTATAGGACAATGGGGGCATATCGTAGCGATATGCCCCCATTGTCCGAGATGGGAATAACCCTTTAAGGCCCCATTCACACGACCGTATATTTGCGGGCCCGCATTACTGCGGACCCGCAAATATACGGGGGCCGCCCGGCGTGTGTTCCGCAGCGCTCGGAACACACGCCATGCGGCCCCATTGAAAATGCCTATACTTTGTCCGTGCGCACGGACAAGTATAGGACATGCTTCAAAAGAGCCGCGGCACGGAGCTAGCTCCGTGCCGCGGCTCCCGGCCCCATAGAGGTGAATGGGGCCTCATCTATTCCCGCAATTTTGCGGATAGATACGACCCCATTCACACAGTTGTGTGAATGGGGCCTAAGGGATGTGATAGGCCACCCTAAAAAGATGTGTTTTTAAGAAGTGCCAAAGATAATAGGGGTTGGGAATTGACCTAATTGCTTTTGCTAGGGCATTCCAGAGAACTAATGCAACTCAACATAAGACGAGAATGAGAGATTCAATTATGGTAGATGTTAGTCATAAATCATTAGCTGAGCATATAGCACGAGTAGGGTGGTAGACAGAGATGAGAGAGGAGATACAGTATAAGGGGGTGTAACACCGTGGAGAGTTTTTGGTAAGAATGAGAAGTTTAAATTGAATCCTATACTGTATAGTCAATCGATGCAATGACTGGCATGGGGTGAAGGCATCAGAGTAGCAGTTAGAGAGATAGATGAGACTGGTTGCTACATTCAGGAAAGATTGGAGAAGGGAGAGTTTAGTGAGTGGAGGGACGATTGATGGTGAGTTACAGTAATCAAGACAAGAGTGGATCGGGGCTACAGTGAGAGTTTTTGATGTTTCCATGGTAAGAAAAGGGCTAGCTCTAGAGCTGTTTTTGAGGTGCAGGTGACATGAGCAGGTAAGCAATTGAATATAATGGGTGAATGAAAGGTCAGTGTCAAACATGACATTGAGACAGCCAGCGTTCTGCCGGAGTTCCTACACAATGACAGGAAAATATCAAGTTTAGGAAGGTTGCTAGATAAGGAAAACCCAAGAAGTTCAGTTTTTGAATGATTCTGTTATAGACAGCGCATGGACAAGAGAGAGAGAAAGAGGAAGGACAAGAGAGAGAGAAAGAGGAAAGACAATCACTGGTGTTTGGTAGTAGTGCAGGGTTGATTTAACGGGATTAGGAAGATAGTTGAGTGTCAGACAGGGCCTGCTTCAGCACATGGCATATCTGGGCAAGTGGCAGGGTCCACGGCTTCTGGGGAGTTACCAGTGCCACACCGCCAATTAGGTGAGGAGTGGCGATCTTCTTGGGGGAGGGGGTATTTGCAGCGCCATGGGAAATGAGTGTTTCCATCGTGAAGCACTCATCTCTCCACAATTATCTGTATTGCTGTCCTCAGGACATTGATACAGTTGGATGCTGCGGTGGAACAGGGGAGAGGTGTCTTCCTTCCCCGTTCCTCTAATAGGCTGTAGGGACTAGGCCTGAAGCCTATCAAAGGCTGGCGCAGGTGGTGCGGTGACATCGTCTCGCTGCCTGAGCCGGGCAGCGCACAGCGCAAGACACAGGCTGGAATATGCTTGCATGGCATTGCTGCCTGAAACATGGAGGTAAGTATTAGTGTTTTTTTTTTGGCACAATGCTGTTGGGTGCACTATGGGGGGGGAGCCATAGTGCACTATGGGTGCACTATGGGGGCACCATGTAGGGACATTTTTTACTGGCACATTATGGGGGCACTGTGGAGAAGGGGAAGCACAAAGCACAATTGGGGCATCTACTGGGGGCACTAAGAAGGGGTATTTTATACTGGCATATTATGGGGGACACTGTGAAGGCATATATTAGGGGCATTTTATACTGGCACACATTATGGAGAACACTATAAGGGCACCTACTGAAGGCACTATATAGGGGCATTTTATACTGGCACATTATGGAGGCACTATGGGTAAGGGGAGAGGAGCAGTATGGGGGCATCTACTAGGGGCATTTTATACTGGCACATTGTGGGGGGCAATATGGGGAAAGGGATAGAGGAGCAGTATAGGCGCATTTGCTGGGGGGCACTATATAGGGGTATTTTATACTGGCACACATTATGGGGGAACTATGGGCACATTAGCTCAACTTTGGGCACTTGTTTGTACTGGAACACAGAACGGGGGTATTTTTGTACTAGTTCACATTTTAAGCGGGCATTTTTGTACTGGCACTGTCACGATACAGGGAGTAGTGAGCCCTAACTTGAGCCCCAACCTCTGTCCCTGCCTACTTACACGGCCCGTCCTATGTAACGGCGCGTAACTGGGCGACAATCCCTAGCCTGAATAAGTGCTGGGGTGTAAAGGGAAGGGGAACAAGAGGAAAATACAACAAAGACAGAACACAAACACAATGTCGGAGGGTCATGAAGCCAAAAGTCGTACCAGGAAGTCAAAAATACACAGCCAAAGTCCAAAACACAGTAGTCACAATGAGAATTAGCAAGCACTAGAGGAATAGACCAATCTCAGGCAACCTGTGGCTGGCAGGTTGCCTGTTTAAATAGGGCTCCAAGTAGGTCATGTGACGAGGCGGCGTCACATGACCAAACTCCAAAAGTGAAACAGGAAGTGCTGGCTTCCTTGCCAGTACTCAGAGGTAGGTCACGTGACGTTGCCAGCGTCACGTGACCCATAGCATACATATTCATAGCTGAAGCTCCCCCTGCCTGTCGTCAAGGAGATGGGGAGGATGCCGGCCTCGCAGAGACTCCCCGCCCCTGTTGTCATGGAGACGAGGTCGCACATCTCGTCCTCGCTCCGGAACAACAGTGGACTGTGCAGCGCCGCCACTGGACCCTTAACCGTGGGAACCGGCTTCTCGGGATGCACAAGATGGAATTTCTTAATAAGAGCATCAGCATGCATCCTAGTCAATGGTACCCAGGATCTGTCCTCTGGACCAAACCCTTTCCAGTGTACAAGATACTGGAAGGAGTTCCGGACCTTTCTCACGTCAACAACTCTTGAAATCTCATGTTCCGCTTGCCCTGCCACCTCTACAGGAGGCGGAGGCTGTTCCTACGGACAAATGGGAGTAACATAACCCTTTAACAAAGATTTATGAAACACATTGTGTATACGAAAGGAGTCGGGTAGACACAGCTTAAAAGACACTGGATTGATCACCTTAGTGATTTCGTATGGACCAATAAACCGAGGAGCGAACTTATAGGAAGGTACTTTCAGATGTAATTTTTTAGTAGAAAGCCATACTTTGTCCCCCACCTTGAAGTCAGTACCACACGAGCGCCTCTTATTTTCCTTAACCTTCTGGATTTCTTGGGCTTTTTTCAGGTTCGATTGAACCTGCGCCCAAACTGTGCACAGTTCTTGAGAAAATGAATTGACCTCTGGAACAACAGATGCAGACAAGGAGAAAGAACCAAAACGCGTATGAAAACCCATATTACAAAAGAACAGCGATACCCTAGAGGATATATTGACTCGGTTATTGATAGCAAATTCGACGAGAGACAGATATCTAGACCATAGATGTTGGTTATCTGCAACATAACACCTAAGAAACTGTTCCACCAACTGATTAAGACACTCAGTCTGACCATTGGTTTCCGGATGGAAGGCAGACGAAAAGGACAAGGAAATATCAATTTTCCGACAGAAGGCCTTCCAAAACCTGGAAACAAACTGGACACCCCTGTCTGATACAATTTTCTCAGGAATACCATGAATCCTAACAATGTGATCAACAAACAAAGAAGCCAAGGTATTAGCACTAGGTAATTTGGACAATGGAATGAAATGGCACATTTTACTGAACCTGTCCACCACAACCCAAATCACAGTTTTACTATCAGAACAAGGCAGGTTCGTGATAAAATCCATGGACAAGTGGGACCATGGTCTAACAGGAATGGGTAACAGATGTAACTCACCCATAGGACATGTCTTGAGATTCTTGGACCTGGCACAAGTACTGCAAGAAGTCACAAAGGCCCGAACGTCCCTAGAAATCGATGGCCACCAATAACACCTAGAGACTAGCTCTTTAGTGGCATTAATACCAGGATGTCGACATAACACAGAGTTATGGCACTCACCCAGAAGTCACAAACGCAGATAAGCAGGGACAAATAACTTATCTCTGGGAATACCAGGTGGAGCCAGATGTTGTCCTGCCGAGAGCTCAGCGGTCAAAATCAGACATGGTGACCACCACAATGCTGTCGGCTGGCAAGATGGATTTAGGAGGAACCTCAGGAGACTGGCAAGCATGAAAGCTTCGTGATAGAGCATCAGCCTTAATGTTCTTACTTCCGGGCCTGAAGGTAACACAAAAGTCAAAACGAGTAAAAAACAAAGGCCACCTAGCCTGTCTAGGATTTAACCAGAAACATTAGGTTTTTATGATCTGTGAGGACCATAACACGGTGTAATGCCCCCTCCAAAAAATGACGCCATTCCTCAAAAGCCCATTTAATCGCTAATAATTCCCTGTTGCCGATATCATAATTCCTTTCGGCAGGAGAGAATTTACGTGAAAAAAAAACACATGGCTTAAGATTAGTTAAAGTGGAGGATCCTTGGGATAGTACTGCCCCTACACCATTTTCAGAAGCATCCACCTCCACTATAAAGGGCTTGGTTTGGTCGGGTTGAATCAATACAGGAGCATTGATAAAACACCTTTTAAGTGATTCAAACGCCTCAATAGCTACCGGGGACCAATTGACCAGATCTGCTCCCTTACGAGTCAAATCCGTAATAGGCTTGCCTACTACCGAAAATTTTTCAATAAATTTACAGTAAAAATTTGCAAATCCTAGAAAGCATTGGAGCTCCTTTAGGGAGGAAGGTCGCACCCAATCTAGGATGGCCTGCACCTTAGCAGGGTCCATCTTAAAAGAAAAAGGGGTAAGGATATAACCTAGAAAACACACCTCTTGGACAGCAAAAATACATTTCCTGGGAGTCCTCCGGCAGCACACAATGGGTTAAGCTTTAGCTTCCTAGAACATGGCAGAAGAAAATACACAGCAATAATTAATTAATTAATCAATCAGTGTATAAGAGACAGCAAGGTGGACATCCACTCAGAGTTTTTTTCTTCTGCATGGCATGAAGACATGTGTGTGCTGTTATACTGCATAAGGGTACTATCCCTTTAAATGAAGGTTTTTGGATTTCCTATTTTTGACCCGTCCAGTGATGGGGGTCCAACAACAGTGGTGATGGGGGTTACCAGACTTGTGTGGACAGGTCTGCCCAGTGTTCACGCTGCAACTATTGCCTTTATAATAGGCTGTGTCGCTGGGGGACTCAGGGCTGAGGTGTCTCAGTTCTCCCTTTGATGCATGACACATGGCGCCCACCCCCTGAAGACTGACCAGAGGGATCGTGATGTGGGGGTGCCGGCAACTGCCTCATGAGCCTCTGTAAGCAGGACTGGCAGACTGCAGGACTGGTGAGTTTCCATGTATTTCACTTTTTCCCATTGCCTGTGTATAATGGTTGTGGTAAATGTGCAGGCTTCTGCTATGTCTAACCTTGCTTTGCCTGGTATGTCCTGTCATAAGTAGCTCCGCCCATCTCCAGCCTCCGTGCTGTCTCGTGCTGGCACTCTCCGATTGGTCCGCTTTGGCCATGCCCCCTTGGGGGCGGGGCTTCGCGCGCTCGGTGCTGGCACTCTCCGATTGGTCCGCGTTGGCCACGCCCCTTAGGGGCGGGGCTTAGCGCGGCCGCAGTCTAAATGCCTATGTTCTTGCGCCGCGCTGCTTCCTTCTGCTGGGCAGCAGCGCCACTGAGCCTCTAATTATGTCCAGTCCTCCTGCAAAGAAGTCCTGCAAGGCGAAGTTTCGTATGTGCGAGGATTGTCAGCAACCCTTACCTGATGATTGTGCTACGGATCAATGTGATGGCTGTGCAGCTGTGGAACAGCAGGCAGAGCCCCCTATTACCGCATCTGCTGTTAGAGATATTATTAGAGCCGAGCTGGCAAATGTCTTGGGTGAATGCTCCAAGAAACCATCTAGAAGCCGTAGATCTCCCCCTCCTTCCTCTCCTCATCCTTCGGAGTATGATTCTGGCTCTGAGGGGTCGGATAAGGGAATCCCTGAGGACTATTACCTTTTCCGCAGGGAAGATGTTTCCAGGCTGATACGCTCTGTGAAAGCCACCCTGGAATCAGAGGATTCTATTAAGGGAAGGCCGGTGAAGGAGGCACTTTACCTATTTCCAGAATCTGATGAGAAGGTTTTCCCCGCTCACCCATTAATAAATAAATGGTTTGAGGCAGACTGGCAAAAGCCGGACAAAAGGATTGATATGGGATCCCGGTTTAAAGCAGTCTATAAGCTGGACCAGGAACAATCTTCCAAATGTGATCAGGTTCCTCGCTTAGATCTACCTGTGGCTAAGCTTGCAAGGAGATCAGTGTATCCGGAGGAGGAATCTACTCTCCTTAAGGAACCCATGGATAGAAAAGCGGACTCTCTTGCTAGAAAGTCATATCTATCCTCGGTAGCTGTGGCCAAAGCCTCTATGGCAGCTGTACCAGTAGCCTGGGCTCTGAGGACCTGGCTGAGTGAGATCACCAAGGATCTGGAAGCCGGGGTGTCTGCCCAGGAAATTTTGGAGAAGATTCCTACTATGAAAGCCGCTTCGGATTTCCTATGTGACGTACCTCTAGACACTCTCCGGTCTGCTGCTCGTGGTCTAGCTACCTCAAATGCCACCAGGAGGGCCCTCTGGATGAAGCAGTGGGCAGGGGATGTGTCATCAAAAAGCCACTTTGTAAATCTCCCCTTCCAACCGGAGACGATGTTTGGTCCACAATTGAAGGAGATTTTGAAAGATCTCAATGAAGACAAAGGCATTGTCTTCCCTCCTCCTATTCCTCCTGCGACTCCTGCACCTTCTACAGCTCCGAGGAGACCTCCCTTCAGATCCTATCGTGGGGACAGAGGGTTTCAGAGATCAAGACGGGATTATAGAGCGGATCGATTCCGCAATTTCCGCTATAGGAGAAACAACCAGTCCTCTGGCTCATTTTCCAAGCCAAAACCTCCACCTAAGAAAGATGATGCGTTATGACGCCAGCTTAACACCTGTAAGAGTGGGAGGAAGACTGGGCCATTTCTCTTCCATCTGGGAAGGCACCACCTCAGACGCCTGGGTCTTATCCCTACTACGTCACGGCTACTATCTAGAATTCAGAACTATTCCTCCAGATCGCTACTTTCTCAACGCTCCGCAGGATCATCAGGTTCCCCTGCTGGTGAAGGATTTCATCAAGAAAGGGGCATTGGAACCAGTCCCGTATCCGTAAAGGGGCCTAGGCCATTACTCCCGAGTGTTCTCTGTACCGAAGGCCAATGGCAAATTTCGGCTGGTCATAGACCTGACCGTTCTGAACCGTTTCATGACCAAGAAGAGGTTCAAGATGGAGAACATCAGAACGGTAATTCCGATTTTGGACCAAGGAGACTTCCTGGCAAAACTGGACTTTACAGACGCGTACCTTCATATTCCTATAGCCCCAAGCCACAGGAAATTCCTCAGGGTTGCCGTCAAGGTGGGCTCGGTTACGCAACATCTCCAGTTCACTTGCCTACCCTTTGGGCTGTCCTCAGCACCCAGGGTATTCACGAAGGTGGCAGTCGTCCTTTCAGCGTACCTGAGGCTTCAGGGGATATACGTGGTACCGTACTTGGACGACTGGTTACTGAAAGCGAAGTCTGCAAAACTGCTGTCCTGCCATGTCCAGACGTCCGTCCATCTACTGAGACGTCATGGCTTCCTGCTGAACCTGGAGAAGTCCCAGCTGATCCCTTCACAGAACTTGGTGTTCCTCGGGTTCAGGATCAATACGGTGAGCATGACCCTCCATCTATCTCTGGAAAGAGCCAAGAATCTGAGGAGAAAGGTTTCAGCCCTGATTCAGAGTCCAGTGACATCTGTGAGGTCAGCAATGCAAGTCCTGGGGTTCCTTACTTCGACCCTAGACGCAGTCCCTTGGGCAAGGGCCCATTTTCGTCTACTCCAGAGGGATATTCTGATTCAGTGGGATCGAAGCCACCATTCTCTGGACAGACAGATGACGATTCCTTCTCGAACCTTGGAGGACTTGAAGTGGTGGATGACTCCTGGTCGTCTCCTGGGTGGAGTCTCGCTGATTCCGACATCGAAAATTCCGATCATCACGGATGCTTCCTCTTCAGGTTGGGGTGCCCTTGTCGGCTCAGCCTGGCACCAACAGAGATGGTCTCCCAGGGAGAGCCGAATGTCCTCGAACCAGAGGGAACTTCGAGCCATAAGATTAGGCCTACAACATTTCGGAGCCATCCTCCACAAGAGGAATGTCCTGGTCCACACGGACAATATGGCGGCAGTGTTTCACCTGAACAAGCAGGGTGGTACAAGAAGCGAGGACCTTATGTTGGAATGTCAGCTCCTGTTCCAGTGGGCGGAGGGGAATCTCGCCAGCATCATGGCTATCCATATCAAGGGGACGGACAACTCTCGGGCAGACTTGCTGAGCAGGAAGATCTTACTCCCCGGAGAATGGGCCTTGTCTCCAAGAATTTTCGATCAGCTGGTCCAAAGGTTCGGTCTCCCAGACCTAGATGCCTTTTCAACGTACACCAACAGGAAAGTGCCTCAGTTCTGCTCCCTGAGCAGGCATCCTGTGGCCTTAGCCCTGGATGGATTATCAGTCCTTTGGAAAAAGAGGTTCGTCTATACCTATCCCCCTCCATCTCTGATACTGAGGACTCTTTTAAAAATCAAAAGAGAGAAGGCGACTGCACTAGTGATCCTTCCTTACTGGTCTCGCAGGTCATGGTTCTCCCTGGCCCTTCAGATGACCCAGGGCCAGCCGTGGGAACTTCCCAGAACACCGGATCTGCTGTCCCAGAAAGGCTTCCATCACCCCAACCTGGACCGTCTTCGGCTCACAGCATGGGTTCTGAGTGGGAGAGTCTAAGACAACAAGGCCTTCCGGACAATGTAATCGCGACCATATCAAGCTCCAGGAAGCCGGTGACCAAAAGGGCCTACAGCCGCATTTGGGACACGTTCAGAGGTTCCTATCCTGAGGTTTCCATCGCTACAATTCTGGAGTTCCTGCAACATGGCCTAGAGAAAGGTCTTAAATTAAACACCTTAAAGGTCCAGTTTTCGGCTATCAATTCGTTCACCGGGGGAAAATTCTCCAATCATCCGCTGGCTCTGAGCTTCTTCAAGGGTGTTAGGAAATCTCAACCACAGGTCCGTTCTCCCATACCATCCTGGGACTTGCACATTGTTCTGGAAGGGTTGAAGAAATCCCCGTTCGAACCCTTGGAGTCGGCGGAATTAAAATTCTTATCATGGAAGGTTGCTTTCTTAGTGGCGATAGCTTCTACTCGGAGAATTGGAGAAATCCAAGCGCTATCGTTCCGGGATCCCTATCTACGAGTCAGATCGGATGCCCTCATTCTACGCACAATGCCCGGTTTTCTGCCTAAGGTCACCTCTCCAAGCACTCTGGATCAGGAGATTATTCTTCCGGCTCTCTCGCCTGATGAAGATGCTGTGAATCCACTGGATGTGAGAAGAGCAGTCCTTATTTACTTAGACAGAGTTAAGGACTTTCGAAAGGTTGAAAATCTGTTTGTTCTGTTTTCTCAATCTCATCTGGGCCTCAAGGCTTCCAAGAGTGTTCTATCTCTATGGATTAAGAATGCAATAAGTTTCTGCTACAATCTTCTGGATTTACCATCTCCAGTCTCAGTCAAAGCACATTCTACAAGGGCTACTTCTACATCATGGGCCGAATATGCCAATATCCCTCTCCAGGAAATCTGTCGAGCTGCCACCTGGTCTACATCTTCAACTTTCGTGAGGCATTACCGACTGGATGTGTTCAGTGGCGCAGCCCTTGGCTCGGAGGTTCTGAGTAATCGTACTGGTGCCCCCCCTATGGACTATACTGCTACATAAGTCCCATTGTGTGCTGCCGGAGGACTCCCAGGAATGACCGATTTTCTATACTTACCTTCCGGAAAATCGATTTCCTGGAGTCCGTAGGCAGCACACAAGCCCTCCCTAATAAAAATTATTATGCTGCATACAAACTCTGAGTGGATGTCCACCTTGCTGTCTCTTATACACTGATTGATTAATTAATTAATTACTGCTGTGTATTTTCTTCTGCCATGTTCTAGGAAGCTAAAGCTTAACCCATTGTGTGCTGCCTACGGACTCCAGGAAATCGATTTTCCGGAAGGTAAGTATAGAAAATCGGTCATTTTCCCCTTTTACAAATAATTGATTTTTGCGTAACACTTCCAACACCTGTCTAGTGTGAGAGACATGTGACTCCCAATCAGCCGAAAAAATGAGGATGTCATCAATATAGACGATCATGAATCTACCAATAAATGGCCTAAAAATATAATTTACAAAATTTTGAAAAACAGCTGGTGCATTACTTAACCCAAAAGGCATCACTAGGTACTCATAGTGACCCTCTGGGGTATTGAAAGCTGTTTTCCACTCATCTAACTCCTTAATCCTAATCAGGTTATAGGCCCCTTTTAAATCTAGTTTTGAGAACCAGCAGGCTCCTTGGACCTGGTTCAATAAATCTGGAATAAGGGGCAGAGGGTATCTGTTTTTAACAGTGATTTTGTTTAATTTCCTATAATCAATGCAAGGCCTTAACCCTCCATCCTTCTTGCTGACAAAGAAGAAACCTGCCCCCATTGGCGATACTGAGGGCCTGATATGACCCTCAGCCAGACTCTCAGTAAGGTACTCCCTCATAGCCTGACGCTCTGGGGCAGAAAGATTATAGATACGGCCCTTGGGATATTTGGACCCTTCAATAAGATCAATTGAACAATCATAAGGCCGATGGGGAGGAAGGAAGTCAGTCTTAGACATGGAAAATACATCTGAAAAGTCTCTGATATACTCCGGAAGAATCAGAGACTCCACAATAGTCCCAGCCTATAATACTGACTTGCAACATTTATCACAATTAGACCTCCATTTCTCCAATTTACCTGACGACCAATTGATTACAGGATTGTGGTCCTGTAACCAAGGCATACCTAGGACAAGATCAGCAGGTACATTTTTTAAAACAAGAAACGAACAAATCTCAGAATGAGAAACTCCTACGGTTAGGGTAACATCAGGAGTACAAAACTCTACCCTCCCATTACTAAGTGCTGTGGAATCAAGAGCAATAATTTGAA
Source organism: Rhinella marina (assembly GCA_900303285.1). Classification (NCBI taxonomy): domain Eukaryota; kingdom Metazoa; phylum Chordata; class Amphibia; order Anura; family Bufonidae; genus Rhinella; species Rhinella marina. The sequence goes on along the minus strand of ONZH01029933.1, from coordinate 14,930 downwards.
TAACGCTTCTTAAAGGAATTATAGGCACTCCCAAAGATTGAGCAAACTTATAGTCAATAAAATTAGATGCAGATCCGGAATCAACGAATGCTTCACCTGAACCCTTACACAAGTAATACAAAATGGTAATAGGTAACAAAAACTTCTTTCTTACCACCTTGGGAGATACCTTACTTCTCGGGAAAGACTTCTTTGAAGGAGGAAGTCTGGGGCACTGCTGGAGCCAATGGTCCATCTCACCGCAGTAAACACAAGCTCCCTTCATGCGTCTCTGATCCCTCATAGTTAATCCCAGTTGCATGGGCTCCTCCAGGATTTTGGCAGTAGGAGGTCTCTGAAGAGGAAAATCGGGCAGAACGACCACTTGAAGGGCAGTCAGACGTTCCTTCTGTCTCTCCCGAAACCGTCGGTCAAGTCTGATAGCTAAGGTCATGGTCGCTTCTAGGGTATCCGGGGAGGGATAGCTAACAAGTATGTCCTTAAGGTTATCAGACAGTCCCACCCTAAACTGACTTCTTAACGCAGGATTGTTCCATTCTGAGTAGACACACCATTTACGAAACTCAGCACAATAAAACTCAACTGGACAGTTACCCTGACGGAGAGTTCTTAGCTGGTTTTCAGTGACCGTGGCCATATCAGGTTCTTCATAACCTAAGGCCTGAAAAAATGCCTCCACAGACAATAAACAAGGAGAGTCAGATGGAAGCGAAAAGGCCCATTCCTGCGGATCTCCTTGCAGCAAAGATATAATTATGCTCTCTCTGCTGCTCAGAACCCGAGGAGTGAGGACACAGACGGAAATAGAGTTTGCAACTCTCCTTAAAAGATCTGACAAATTTTCGGTCCCCCAAAAACTGATCGGGTAATTTAACGTGGGGTTCAAGATTGGTGTTTTGCATGGAGGAAACTGCTGCAGGTACAGTCTGTAGCTGCTCCTGATGTTGGAGTCTCTTGGCCAGATCCTGAATCATCTGAGCCATATTATGCATCTGGTCCATGAGAACTCGCAATAGCTCCATTAGGCATGGCCTGAGATTCTGTCACGATACGGGGAGTAGTGAGCCCTAACTTGAGCCCCAACCTCTGTCCCTGCCTACTTACACGTCCTGTCCCATGTAACGTCACATAACTGGGCGACAATCCCTAGCCTGAATAAGTGCTGGGGCGTAAAGGGAAGGGGAACAAGAAGAAAATACAACAAACCAAGACAGAACACAAACACAATGTCAGAGGGTCAGCAAGCCAAAAGTCGTACCAGGAAGTCACGTCAAAACCAGGGGAGAGAGCAAAAGCAAGGTCAAAAATACACAGCTGAAGTCCAAAACACAGTAGTCACAATGAGGATTAGCAAGCACTAGCACTGGAGGAATAGACCAATCTCAGGCAACCTGTGGCTGGCAGGCTGCCTGTTTAAATAGGCGGCGGCGTCACATGACCTAACTCCAAAAGTGAAACAGGAAGTGCTGGCTTTCTTGCCAGTATTCAGAGGTAGGTCACGTGACGTGGCCAGCGTCACGTGACCTATAGCACACATATTCATAGCTGAAGCTCCTCCTGCCTGTTGTCAAGGAGATGGGGAGGACGCCGGCCACGCAGAGACTGAACAGGAGCCGGGCCCGCCCGCCCTTGTTGTCATGGAGATGAGGTCGCACATCTCGTCCTCGCTCCTGAACAACAGTGGGAGTCTGGCGGCACTGCACGGAGGAAGCACGCCGCCAGCATCCTGTGACAGGCACACATTAGGGGAAATTTTCTACTGTCATATTATAAGGAGAATAATTACTACTGGGGGCATTATGGTAAATATTACTCGAACAACCCTGGTGTTTGGCAGATGGGCCCAAATAATTTTGTACAAAATATATTTGCCAAGAGTCTTGAATTTACAAAATAAGTGTAGCATTAGCACAAGAGTACTTTCTATTACTATGGCATTTTTGTACTTTATTTGGTTTGCAGAGTGCTGTTACATTGTATTTTTTTTCTTTTGTGTATTTAGCCATGGCAGTGTGCACCTGCACACTGGGATGTGCTGACTGACCCCCTTTTTCTTTTCAATGAACAACTACTACTTCCATTTTTGTCTTCACTACCACTCTACTCCTCTCCTTTCTATGTATGCAACTGCATAGCTGTTTTTAATTGCTAATCAGCTTCTGTTAAAACACTGTACTGCTGACAAAATTTCATTGCCTGAGCAATTAGGTTTCTAGTGTGCTAATTCCTTGCTAGGGTGTTTGTTCTCTGTTGCCTTCCCATGTATCAATCTGTGCCTGTTTACTGTTCTGATCCTCTGCTTCCAACCCTGACCTTGGACCTGTTTCTTGTGTGCGCATGAACTCTGCCTGCCCCCAGCTCAGCCTATTGCTGACTATGAATTTTGTCTGATCCTTCTGTGCTGAGCATCAGCGTCTCTAACCACCATTGGTCAGTTGTCAACTCTACTGGGTCTTCTCCAAGAGGAGGAGGCCTGGTGGCTCCCCTGCAGTGAAGTCCAAGTCCCTGTACAGGGGTTAAAGGGTGAATACCAGGGGACTGCCAGGATGACCGCCCTAGGTTTAGCCCAAAGTAGAACTAGCTGGTTGACACAGTGGTAACACACTCACTGCCATAACAGTGTGTTTGAGTATCACACATAGCATATCTGTCTCTTGACTTGTTTAAGTGCCATGTTTAACTGAAACACAGTTTGCCAACAACGCTTAGCCTAAGACATAATAATTGAGTTTATGTGTTCTATGGAATTGTAATAATTTCCACTAGTTTAACCTCCAGTTAGATAAGCTGTCTGTTTATGTATCAATCTGTCTACTATCTATTAACCTTTAGTAATTTATTAGTATTTTCAGGATCATAGGTCGATTTAAATGTCTATAGAAGAATGTAAAATGTGGTTTTTACATCTTACTCGCCATACTAAAGTCTACAGAAAGATGAAACGTTAAGAATTTATCAGCTTTGTGGCTTCATCCAAGGAGGGAGGAAAAAACTCTGTATAAAACTCTGTGTAATTTTTTTTTAGCAATGAATTGTTACCAGTAGAAGTGACACATTGCAATTAGTAAGGCATTAGCCACAGGATATTAGTAGGAAGATGGATGGAGGCAGAGAGAAGGCTGAAGTGAGCTAGGTAACCAGGAGGTATTTCAGGCTCTGAACACACTTAAATTACTACAGCTTTGGCCACTAAAATATTTCATAAATGTATGAATACTGAAATAATAAAAATCCAACCTGCTAAATTAATAATGCAACATGTATTGCATTATTGGCAAAGATCACCAAATTTACCCTAATTCTCCACCATGATTGACAGATCATTGTAGACATAATTCAAAAAGTTTGTTCTTGTTTTTTTTTAAATTTATTTATTTTCTGACCTACAGGATTCCACAAGGTGAAATTTAATTCCCCCAGACCAACATCAGAGGCTGCTCACTAGTGGTGTAACTTGAAATGACTGGGCCTCATAGCACATTTTTGAATGGGCCCCTCCCCACCAACCTCCCCACAACCAAAGCAGGCACCTGCAGCATATGGCGAGAGATCACCTCATGACCAGGCACCAGTGGTGTTCATACTTACCTGATTCCCATCTGTGAAACCCTGTGGTGCTATTATTATGGTTTGGGCTTGTTTTGCTGCATCTGGGCCAGGACAGCTTGCGGTCATTGATGAAACAATTAATTCCGAATTACACCTGCAAATTCTAAAAGAAAATGCCAAAACATCTGTCTGTGAGCTGAATCTCAACAGAAGGAAGGTTCTGTTTTGGGAAAAAAAAGGAAAGTTTTGGAATGGTCAAGTCAAAGTCCTGACCTTAATCCAACAGAAATGCTGTGGAAGGACCTGAAGCCAGCAGTTCATTAGAAGAAACCCACCAACATAAAAGAGATGAAGCTGTTGTGCATGGAGGAATGGGCTTACAAGTCCTCCAAGTTTATGTACAGGACTAATCAACAACTAACAGAAATGTTTTTAGTTGTTGCTGCACAAGTAGGTCACACCAAATAATGAAACAAAGCTTCACATACTTTTACCTCTCATAGGCATATTATATTGGATCATTGTCCTCAATAAATAAAGTCTAATATTTGATATATTTAATATGACCAAGTCTAATATTTTTCACTTGTTTGTTTGATTTGGTTATTTTTATTTACTTTTAGGACTTTTGTGAAAATGTGATGTAGTTTTAGATCAAATGTATGCAGAAACATAGAAAGTTCTGGAAGGTTCACAAACTTTCAATCACCACTGTACATTCTCTTTCTTACCAGTAGTATTGCCTGGCCTATAAGACTCCCTTCGTCAACTTGGAGGTCTCTGCAAGGAGATACTTCGTTCCCCTTGTTCCTTGCTTTTGGGGCATGCATGTCTGGTATTTAAAAAGATTGTCCAGTTTGGGTATAAAAGTGCAAACTTGCATTCAATGGCTTCTAGACAAATACATATATGTTAAGATCCAAAGTGGCTTCATACAGATCACGGATGGGCAGAAAAAAATTTTTTTTTGAGATCTAAACCAGGAGTGGAGCTTGATTTTTTTTTCTATCATCCAAAGATGAAAGCTTTTACAGTGAAGGCATACAAAACATAAATGCTCCAGACGTCCATTCAGATTTTTACATGGAAGATCCACAGTAATTTACAGTACCTGCCATTTAGATGAAATATCAACACTGGAGATTTTTCGTGCAGAAACTGACCAGTGGTGCAGAGTATTAAATCTTCAGTGTCAATTTCTGCTTTGGATTTCCAGAACAAATTTGCATGTTACACAAATTTGCAAGTTTTGTGACAGAAAAAAAATTGCCTCATATGCAGCTGCCCTTAGAGTATGTTCCCACACAGCAGTTTTGTTATGAAAACTGCTCACTTGAGAACAGAAGATGAATAAATGTAAGCTGCATAAATAAGCTGAAAGCAAAATAGTGACTGCTGTTTGACTATATTTCCCTAAATATAGTCAGATAAAGCTCTAAGCAGACATGGGACAGATTTACTAAACCTATAGCTGGCATAGACCTGCACCACATTTATCACAGTGTCTCAGGCTGGATGATCAATATGGTACAGGGATAGACACTTTTATCTAACTCTATTCCAACTATTGGTTGACTTAGTTTAAAGTATAACTGTCATTTTTTGTATTGTGTAGGGGCAGTGATAATGGCCATTTTTGTAAGATACTTTAATTACTGAAATCGTACAATTCCATTAGAAAAATAGCTATAGAGCAGCCCATTTTGTGCCTAAGCAACGCTCCCTGTCGTCTGTTTATTTAACTCTGGAGACACGTTCCACACTGACTGCTGCTGCCCTCACCGCCTCTCTCCACATCCATAGATATATATACTGTATATGTCAGTGAAGATCAGAGACTGTAAGTGTGACCTCCTCTGTGCCACCTGCTGCCCCCTCTGTGCCTTCTGCTGCCCATCAGTGCTCATTGACTCCCCTCGGATCCAGACATCATAGAATAGTGATGGCGGCAGCTCAGGAACTGAGACACCACCATCAGCAGTGGGTGTCAGCTTTAACAAACAGCTGACACTCTGCTGCAATGGCTAAGATTGGAGCTGGCACCAATCCCAGCCGTTCAGCCCATTCCTTCTCTCTACAAGAGCTAAGCCTGTTATGTACCTGAGCCTTCCAGGCCTTGCCAGAGGCATGGTCTGATCAGGTCAAATGTCAATGTAAAACTGACAGTACTATACACTGCAATAGATGGCTATTCCATTGTATTGTACTGTGATCAGGCCCATTGGATCTTTAAGAACCAAGTGGGGCATAATAAAAAAAAAAAGTGGGAAAAAAAAAAAACAACATTGGCTTTTTCCCCATATACACAAATTTCTAATCGATTAAAAGAAAAAAAAAAAAAACTACAAATAACTGGTATCGCCATGTCCACAATGATATTATCTATAAAAGGATCATGTTACTTAAACAGCACAGTGAGCGCTATAAGTAAAAAAGATTAAAAAAACAATGACTCCCCCAAAAAGTTGTTTGTACCCAAAACAAATAAAAACTACATCCCATCCAGCAAAAAACAAGCCCTCACACAGCTAAGTCAACAAAAAAGTAAAAAGGTATGGCCCTTAAAAACATTTTCAACAAATTCCATGTTAGGGAGGAAGAGGAGAGGAGGAAACCATGTAATAAAGATGATCAAATTAGAGTCCAGAATTTTTTAATTCGATTCCATGATCCCTGGTGGTATGAATGCTGAGATGGAGATCTTCGGTTTTTTATAGATCTGGTTTCCTGTAGATTCGGGTTGGGTGCCCTTCGTGGATGGGACATCGAGGTCAGGCTGTTTTTACCAGCACCTCGATGTCCCCTTCTCGGGAGGCCCCCATCCCTTGTTCAACGTTGTCCCAAGACACTCTAGAAATAAAGAAAAAAAAAAGGAAAAGAAAAAGGAGAAAACAAAAATAAAAACTAAAGACCATACACATAGGTCCAAAGAAGACCGTAGAAAACAATGGAGAAACACAGACATGTCTCTTAACCACACTACAGGGACCTCTGATCGATAAAAGTCCAAAGGAAAAAATAGAGTGATACCAATAAATATCTAAACACAGATAAATTACATATCCTGTCTAATTATTTAAAGATTTATTATCATTTTAAAGACTTGTGGGAGGATTAGCCCACTAGAAGTTGGGATAATGGTGCAACAGCAGTCAGAGACATTGACACGGAAGCTTTAGTCCAAAAACAAGCGTTTAGCCTGTGTTTATTAACAAGTCCAATGACAGCAGGAAAAAACAAACAGCCTTTAACTTCAGGAAGCAAAACAAAACCTGCTCGTCAGAGCACTAACTAAACATATAGCAGTCCCTCTCTATACATACGACTAGCTGCTAGCCGTAGAAACACAGAAATAAACAGTCCAAGTTTTTTTTACCTTTCAGGTAGCGCAGATCATTTGATGCCCACCACCTTCCAGCAGTCTTAGCTGCACTCAGCCTCCCCTCTGTCTGTTAGCTCTGTCGCATTATAGGCCTCCTAATCAGTGGCTCCTAGCACCTGAGTGACTTTAGCACAAGGCACAAAACCAGTAGTGGATGAAGGTGGAATGGGCGACCACACTTCAAAGCTGTTTTAATATAAGTAACGGCTGTACCTAGGCGAAATATATCGCCCGTTAACCGTTAACCCCTTCACAATCTCACAGACTGTAATACCTTTTGTTCGCATTTTTAGCATATATATCCTTTTATATACTTTATAAATTTTATTATATTCTGAATATCATTTTCGCTGCTTAATTTATGTACTACTACAACCATGGTATTAATGAAATGGATTTTATCAGTATATTTTTCTACCAATAATTGAAAGTCTATCTGGTTTTGAAGAAATAAGGCTATATGCAAAGGAATATGAATATATGTATATATAATGCTCCAGTCCAGGTTTTACTTTCTACATTTTCCCAATTAAGGAGGAGAACTTTTTATAGGTGCCAAAAATCAGAAAAGGTCTACTTACCACTAGAGATGAGCGAATCGATTCGTCGATTGGCTGATTTGTATCGAATCTTGGGAGTTTTTAGCTGCAAAGCGAATCCGAATATTAGGTGATTCGCTTTGGCTTTGTACGCATTTGCTACGTAGTTTGTCCTATAAATTATACGCTATTGCTACGTATAAGTTACTCTATACGCTGTTGCGTACCAATTCAATGCATTAGCGATGCAGACTCCTCCCTGGTAGCTCCGCCCCCTTCTCCAGCGCGCGAGGAAGACGAGGCAACTCAGGAAATTAAGATGGCGACACAGCGAAGCCCTGACTGGGGAGGCATGGTGTGGAGCACCGACCCCTATGAGGAGAAGGAACCGGAGGAGATCTACGTCTCTCAATATGTCCGTCAGCCTAAGAAGTCGGTTGAGGTGCACGCTGAGGTATTCACTCCGCTGGCTGACATGGCGGAGGCGGAAGGACTACTCCTTTCGGCAAAATTTAGGTCCCCGAGGCTGTCACCCGGAACGCCCTGACCCTCTGGGAATACAAAAAGTTCGTAGAGGAGTGGGTTGTGCAGGTTTTGGAGCACCCACGGTCCGGTGACCCTAAGCTGGAGCGCCGAAGGGGTACCGTTATTTGGTTCAGCGAGGAACGGGGAGTAGGTTTTATCGGCGATGAGGAGACGGCGGAAGAATTAGACGTAAACCGCCGTTCTATAAAGCGGCCATATCTTCCGCCCGTCCGCCACAATCTCCACGCAGGGGATTACGTGGAGTATACTCCCATGAAGAGCCTCCAAGGTCCCTTTGTTACTGGGGTGAAACTTCTTAAGCGACCAGCTACTCCTGCAGCGCCCCCGGAAGACTGGAGTGAGGAGGCCCAAACCGCAGAAGAGGCTCGGTGTTCCCATGAGACCAATGATGGGACCCTGCGATCTGAGGAGAAATCCCAAGCTCAGCTGGAACCCCTGATACCAGATTTGCCCCTGCTGCCGATCCTTCATGTGGGACAGATGACCACCAACAATTTTGTGTACCGGCCATCGGTGGTACAATACCAACTGCCATGGCAGGTGCAGGCCGCACAGTCTGCCGCTCGCGGAAGACCGTTACCAGAGCCCTTACAGCCGGAGATTCTGTCACCTTGTATGCCGGCGGGAGGATCTGGCCACTACAAGGTAATGGGCAAGGCCCAAGTTGCCACGGCCCTTGCCAGTGTGATCGCCCGGTCACTACCAAGACCATCCCTGAGAGGTCATGGAGGTCTGCTGCTGCAGCCAGTGTCGCTTTCATTGCGCAGGAGCGCCCTCTCATGTCTTTTAGCTCCAGCAGCAGTGAAGAGGACCTGCTGGCCCTTAAGTAAGGATCCTGCAGCTTTTATGGGAGCCACAACATGGATTTAACCTGAAGGGTGAGCACTAGTTGGCGTTTGTTTTTATTTTTGTTGCCCTGCGTTTGTCCTCCCCCAGATGGACATGGATTGTCAGGACTCCCCCCATCAAAAAAAAAGTTTTAACCAAGTTGTGCATACGTGCGCCTCATCCCTTTTTTCCCCTTTTCAGGTTATTGGGGAGCCCCTTGAAAGAGGGTTTTTTAAGGAACCTTTGCTGCTATTTTTTTACCCATTTGGATTACAATTTTACCTATGTGGATTACAAATTGCAACTGAGTTTGGGACTCTGCTCCAGTTCTATGACAAGCTTCAGAAGAAAAGAGACTTAAACGTGTCCGTGAGCATACTAGGCAGGTGATATTTAAAATGTTTACATTATACCTATAATGTATTTGCACTATATTGTTTGCACTGGATTGTTTGCACTAATGTTTTTACCTTTCAGCAACGTTTTCGAGTATGTTGCCCATTGTGTGTATTTCTTTACAGGTACCGCAATGTGTCCTCATATTTACTTTATTGTATGGTGGATGGATGTACTATGCCGGATAGACAGCACCTTACTTGTTCTACCTCAAATATACATACTGCCTCTGAGGGCGATTTCAGATCTGACCATTTACGCTGGATCTGGCCCGGGGTCCGCAAGGTGTCGAAACGATGGCGCAAACCTCGGATCACCTGCTGGATCACCTACTTTTTATATTGGTTCTGGTGGCGGTGTGTGCCATCGTAAATCGTAATCCTGGCGGTCCATCAGCCGGACTATGTATTTCAGCTGTGCAGCAGAGCTAAATGATGAGGATTGTCTGGATGCCATTTTCGAATATTCGCTCTGCCTCTGAGGAGTGCACGCTGCGGCCTCTCGTCGTACGTGCCTGCATATTACGTAATCGCGTAGACAATAGTACACTGAGGATTTGTAAGCTATTTGTATTTGTATGCTATACAAGAAGTTGCATCCATTTTTTAAATGAACGTTCGTTATTAGTTCGCGAATGTTCGCTAATAGCACATAATAACGTATATTTTGTATGCAAATACTACGAATCTATTCGTCGAATATACGAAATTTAGGAAAAGTTCGGCGAATGTTCGGCGAATAATTTTTTGAATGATTTGCTCATCTCTACTGACCACTGAAGAAGGGGTAGAATATATAGACCCCGAAAAGCATTTCATTGCTGGTTACTTCTTATTAGTAGACCTATAATATTGGCACTATCTTAAAGAAAAGATGTCTTATTATACAATCCTGGAGTTTCAAATTGAAAACTAACTGGGCACACGTAAAGACTTAACATCCAGATTCCCATTAACCACAAGCAGCTCTTTGGACCGATCACTACAGTGCGTACCCACGTGGGACGCCGCTCGGCTCACTGCACGCTGCACGAGGAGGTAAAAGCGCGCGCAGCCGAACAGATCGTGCTGCCGGAGGGACCATCACACTTCACAAGAGGACCCTGTATACGCCACAACCGCTATTAAACTAAGTTCATTCGATGGAGGGGATAAAGTACACTATTTATGCACAATAATCTTTGTGGATTATAATTGAAAAACATATACGTATTAAAGGGACAGACTTTTTGACGACCAATCTATTTCCTATTACTAACTATAAGTGGAAATATCCACACTTTGGCAGAAAGGAACTGTATCTTTATAACAAAGTGGAAAATATCCACATTTTTGGCAGAAAGGAACTGTACCTTTACAATAAAGAATTATAAGTGGAAATATCCATATTTTGGTAAAAAGGATCTGTACTCTCAAAAACTCATATCTATTGGTTTATTTATTTATTTATTCACTACCATCCTTTTGGTGATTGATTATGTATATTTTTCATTGATGATTTATGATTATATCAGCGATCAATTGATTCTACACTAACTTTTTATTATTAACTGTTTATTATTGATTTTTACAATTTTTACCCAGTGCTGGGAATTAATAATATAATTTATGCACCTCTTTTATTTACCTCTTTTATATACATTGGATTTCAAATAAATACATTTTTATATTCCAGTTGAGAGTATGCCGATCAACTTCATTTTCCATGTTAGAAAATGCAGATACCACTCCTTTCATTTTGAACTCTGCCATCTGCCCATACAGCAGTTTATAACCACATATAGGATGTTGCTATATTCAGGAGAAAATGGGTAACAAATCGTGGGGTGCTTTTTCTCATGTTATCCTTGTTAAAATAAAAAAATTATGGGCTAACGTGATATTTTCTTTTAAAAATATAATTTTTAATTTTCACAGACAAGTGTTTCTAAACTCTTTGAAACCTTTATTGGGTCAATGTGCTCACTGCACCACTCAGTAAATTCCTTGAGGGGGTGTAGTTTGCAAAATGTGGTTAAATTTTTTTGGTTTCTTTCTATGGGTACCTCAGGGTCCCTTCAAATGTGATATAGCTCCCAAAAACCATTTTAGCAAAATTCCCTTCTGAACCCTGCCGTGTGCCCATGTAGAGGGGTGTTTCTATAAACTGCAGAATCAGTGTAATAAATATTGAGGTTAATTTTGCTGTTAACCCTTGCTGTATAATAGGAAAAATGGATTAAGATTGAAAATCTGCACAAAAAATAAAAAATTTAAATTTCACCTTCATTTTGCTTTATTTCCTGTGGAACCTCTAAAGGGTTAACAAAGTTTAAAAAATTTTTTGAGAAGTTTTGAATAATTTGAGAAGTGTAGTTTTTAAAATGGGGTAATTTATGGGTGGTTTCTATTATGTAAGTCCCTCAAAGTGACTTTAGAATTGAATTGGTCCTTAAAACATTTACTTTACTTCTTGTGTCTACTAGATCACTGCTATCAAGCAGACTACTTCCTATAGTGGTTGTCCCTCAAAAAATATTGTGTATAGTTAAATCCAGCCCATAATTATAAACATTTTAAAAAGCATATATACCTAGAATATTCCAGAAATAATGTTAGAATAGCACCACCTGCTGTTTGACTTGAACTGTCTTTCTGTGTCCATCTATATAAATGTGCCAATGTGGACATACATATAGTCCTGCTTCTCTCTCTGCTCCTTCATGAATGAGCAGGGATCCCTGGTGTGGCCAGCTAGCTGCTTCTGAAGCTACAGCATCTTTTTGGCTTCTTAGAGGAGATACTGAGCAACTGATAAAAGAGTTCGCATCACTGTAATTACTCAGCATTTCTTCTGAGAAATAGAGAAGATGCAGCAGCAGCTGAAACAGATGATTCCCCACACCAGGGAATCCTTTACACACCAGGAGAAGCTGAGAGACAGGAAAGCCTGAGCATGTGTGTCCACCTCCGTAAATTTACTAAGGTGGACACAAAGTCTGTTCAATAGAAACAGCAAGTGTAGCTATGCTAATATTAGTCCCGAAATGTCTGCAGGTATAAGCATTTCTTTAATAAGTGTAAAAAATGTTTATAATTATGGGCTGGATTTAACCAAGAAGAATATACTTCATGGGACAACATGCAGCCAAATTATTGATAAAACCCATCACAAAATGAGAGACATACTACTGCGGTTCTGAGGCTTGGTTGCGCAGTTACAGCATCAGTTGTACAAATTAATGGTATTATGTTAATATCTAATAAGGAAAATGTTAATGAGTGCTGCAGGGCTCTGATCCTCTGGAACTCACACTGTCAAAGCACAGGGAAATGCTGATGGAGATATAGGCTTTTAGCTATCCTTCACATAATCCAAAATTGTATCTCGACTAATTGTGCCTCTAGGAGAGTAGCCTTCCTGCTTTGGGTTAATTACCCTTCCAGCTGAGCTTGAAATCTGTATTATTATTTGTTAAGGATTGTCTTGGCTTGGAAGGCTGATAAGTTAACCCTGTGACATTAGCAGTTAGTTGGAAATAGCTGTTACTTTTAAATCAGTGGGCACTGGTCTCCTGTGAAGGAAAGTCTTGCCTACTGGCATCTAGGATTAAATGTATCATATTTAATGTGTAAATCATAACAGAGATTATATTACCCCAGTTAGGGTGCACTAAGAAGCTTGCTGAAAACCAAGAAGGTGATAAATAGGTAGGCTTTATAAATTTTGTGTTACGTTGTGCACAAAACATACTTCAGCCACTAGAAACCTTACAGCAAATGAACTTCTAACCCAAAATCTTATTTCTGTCTATTTCTGCCACTATATCTTGAAAGTCACAAGTTTTATGGCCATAAAAATAGAGACAGCATAACATTGCATCTGGGTATTGTGTGTCTACTCCTGAATGGTTTTATTGTTATACTTCTGCTTAAAGAAAAAATTCTGGGGTTGAGGGGACAAATAGTCAGGACTCTCCTTCTCCTCTGCCATCATGCATTAAAAGAGGAATAAAAAGGGCCAAGGCCTGGTCAGGGATGTGATGAGACGCGTCTTGAGCTGATCTCCTGAAATCACCCTGCATCTGACTGCCAAAGTCTTCTAAGGCTGAGTTCAGTTATTTTTCCATTCTTGTGATCTGTCAGAAGAACAGAAAAATGAAGAAATAGAATGGATGCGGTGTATCAGTTATGGACATTTGGCATCAGTTTGAACCATTTCTGTCTGAGATCCATTATTTTAGATGAAAAAAAAGTCCTGAATACTTTTTTTCCGTCTAAAATAACAGATCTCAGATGGAAATGGCTAAAACGGATGCAAAATGTGCACAACTGAGCACCTGCCCCTCCAACACCACCAGCCCAAGCTACCAGAGGTAGAAGGTAAGTAAAAAAAAAATTGTTATGGGTGGACCTTCTGAAATATGAGCTAAATGTATGTTTTATCTTTGGTAGCTTCAACCGAGAGGGAGCAGTTTTTCCCTGGACCATGGGAAGATCACGCCGTATGGGTGTCCAGTAAGTACTACAAAAGTCTTAGTCAGTACAGAATACATGTCACAGAATAAGTCGCTCCATTACATTAAAGTTTAGATTTTTTTTGTGGGACAACCACTGTAACTCGATCATACAAACTAAGTACATAACTGTTTCCACCCCTACAGACATCCCCACTGACTTTGAAGTGGAGACTGGATTACGGCGCTTTGGCTCCAGGCTCCACGCTGCCTCCCAGCTCATTCGTGGCCTGCAGCTGGAGCTGCAAGAGCTGCAGGACATGATGGCCCGACATCGGCAAAGGCATCGGCATAAGTTTTTATTTATTACTAGAGATGAGCGAGCACTAAAATGCTCGGGTGCTCGTTATTCGAGTCGAACTTTTCCCGATGCTCGAGTGCTCGTTTCGAGTAACGAACCCCATTGAAGTCAATGGGAGACTCGAGTATTTTTGCGGGGGACCAAGGCTCTGCCTAGGGAAGGCTGGGTGAAAACCTGGAAACCTCAGAAAATGATGGAAACACCACGGAAATGGACAGGAAACAGCAGGGGCAGCATGCATGGATGCCTCTAAGGCTGCCTAATCCCACCATTACCCCAAATTCTCAGGCAACAGCCTGGTGGTTACCCTCATGGCAATTGTGCTCACCCAGACCAAGAAAGGCGAGGCAAATACCCATCACATGTTAGGGAAGCACCCAACTAGGTGCAACGAAGGTCCATCACCGTCTGCAGGTGACACCACTGCTCATGCTGGCACTGCAGCTGAAATCAAGTTTAGTATCTGTTCTTATCAGTTGCTGTGCCTGCTGGTGGTATAGTGGTGAGCATAGCTACTTCCCAAGCATTTGATCCAGGTTCGATTCCTGTCTATCGCAGGAGGCAATTCAAAATCAGTACAATATCTAATACGTCCCCCTACCGGGAAAATTGTTTGGAGAGAGGGCCTGTAGGTGGGGGGGAAGGAGGTTTCGCTGGAAGAGCCAGAGGAGTGCCCCCTGGGCTAGCGTGTGTGGTGGTGACAACAGCCGGACTGGATTTGGGAAAACTGTTGCTTTAACCCGTATGGTATCGATTCTTCTCAGTTTAATACCGTATACGTCCCCTATCTTGGGACCCTATATTTAATGGATTTTTCAAACACGGAAAACGGAAAAAGAGCTTGCTCTGGCCAGGGGAGTGTTTTTCCCACTGCAGCTAAGGGGACGTGTCCAT
>ONZH01029932.1:0-50593 GCA_900303285.1 Rhinella marina | reverse complement strand
AGGAACCTATAGTAGGGGTTTATTTGGGGTTTGTCCCCATGTGTGTGAAGTATATAAAGGTCCCCGAGGTTCCAAGCTAGGGGAATTGTTTGTTTTCCTCAGTGATAAGATTGCAGTGTAAAGCATGGTGGTGAGCCTCAGTATGACTTTTTAGATGGAGATTGCATGTGGTCACATACTCCCTGGAACCCCATAGTCACCCCTTCTCTGATGTGCTACCCCAGAACATTCTCTGCCCCAATTCGCAAGACCTTTTGCAGTCTCCGTGTGCTGACAGTGGGTATTTACCAGTGTTGTCTGAGGAGGTGGTGGACAATGGCGAGACACAGGTGTCGGGGGGTGAGGTAGTTGTATGGGAAGCAAGTTACAGTGGGGACTCCTTGGGGGGACTTTCTCATGATGGGACAGATTCAACTTGGGTGGATCAGGCACAGGAATAGATCAATTTTTTTTTTTTTGTGTTTATTTAACTTTTATTTAGCACAAATAACCTCAGAGATATTTATTCGTTCCCTTCGCTGAGCAGTCTGGCGTTGGGGTTGGTCACTTTGATGGCGAGCTGTGCCGCTCTCTCCACAATGGTCTTTAGGTTCTTTGAGGAGACGTTGTGGGCGATTTCTGCACAGGACTTGTTGCTCATCAACAGAACCTCGAGCTCCTTGACATTGTGGACCAGGAATTTGCGGAACTCTGTGGGCAGCATGTTTTTGGTCTTCTTGTTGCTACCGTATCCAATGTTGGGCAATATAGATACGCAGGTAATATTATTTTTCACACCTATCCCAAAAAAAAATTTACGCAGTTTGCGCAAATAAAACTGGAACTGGAGAGAGGGCCTGTAGGTGGACCTCTGGAAAAATTGTTTGGAGAGAGGGCCTGTAGGTGGACCTCCGGAAAAATTGTTTGGAGAGAAGGCCTGTAGGTGGACCTCCGGAAAAATTGTTTGGAGAGAGGGCCTGTAGGTGGACCTCCGGAAAAATTGTTTGGAGAGAGGGCCTGTAGGTGGACCTCTGGAAAAATTGTTTGGAGAGAGGGCCTGTAGGTGGACCTCCGGAAAAATTGTTTGAAGAGAGGGCCTGTAGGGGGCCCTCCTGAAAAATTGTGGTAAAAGAGTGCCAGTTGGACCTCTGAAAAATGGCGTTTTTTTGGTCAGCGTTAGGCAAAGACGATATGGAGGAGGAGGAGGAGTAGAGAAGAGGAGTAGAGAAGAGGAATCAGATACATAAGTAATGTTAATCTTTAGCTGCTTTCCCCCGGAGGAGATTTGAATTCCGGTGAAATCCAGGCTTTGCTCATTTTAATAAGCGTCAGCCTGTCAGCGCTGTCAGTTGACGCGTGATGACGCCACCAGCTGCACTGAATACCCGCTCTGACAGCACGCTAGCGGCAGGGCAGGCCAGCACCTCCAAGGCGTACAGCGCCAGTTCAGGCCACGTGTCCAGCTTTGAAACCCAGTAGTTGTATGGAGCAGAGTGATCCCTACGGACTTGGTATGGTCAGCTAGGTACTCCCTCACCATCTTTCTGTACAGCTCCCCCCTACTCTGCCTAGACTGGGGACAGGTGACAGTGTCTTGCTGGGGTGACATAAAACTGGCAAAGGCCTTGGAGAGCGTTCCCCTGCCAGTGCTGGACAAGCTGCCTGCTCGCCTCCTCTCCCCACTACTTGGCCCACAGAACCATGCCCTCTGCCGCTAGCGGCGTCAGATGGGAAGGATTGTTTCAGCTTGTGCACCAGGGCCTGTTGATATCTATTCACTCTCATACTCCTTTCCTCTGCAGGGATGAGAGTGAAAAGGTTCTGCTTGTACCGTGGGTCCAGGAGAGTGAAAAAATGCTTCTAACGCTAGGGTCACGGGATAGGCAGCCTAACATGAAGTCTGCCATGTGCGCCAAAGTCCCAACACGTAAGAATTCCCTCTCCTCACTGACCTGACTCTCCATTTCCTCCTCCTCCTCCAAGTCCTCCTCTTCAGCCCATACACGCTCAAGAGTTAAGGACTGAGCACTGGTACCCTCTACTGTCTCGCCGACATTCTCCTCCTCTTCCTCCTCATCCTCATCCCCCTCCTCCGATACGCGTTGAGAAACAGACCGGAGGGTGCTCTGGCTATCAAGCGACGTATCTTCCTCCACTGTCTCTTGTGACAAGCGCAAAGCATCCGACTTCATGCTGAGCAGTGAGTTTTTCAACAGGCAAAGCAGCGGGATGGTGAGGCTGATAATGGCGGCATCGCCGCTGACCATCTGTGTTGACTCCTCAAAGTTGCTCAACACCTGGCAGATATCAGACATCCACGTCCACTCCTCATTGTAGACTTGAGGAATCTGACTGACCTGACTACCAGTTCTGGTGGAAGTTGACATCTGGCAGTCTACAATCGCTCTGCGCTGCTGGTAAACTCTGGATAACATGTTTAATGTGGAATTCCATCTTGTGGGCACGTCGCACAACAGTCGGTGAGCGGGCAGTTGTAGGCGGCGCTGAGCTGCCCTGAGAGTGGCAGCATCTGTGGTGGACTTGCGGAAATGCGCACAGATGCGGCGCACCTTGGTGAGCAAATCAGACAGATTGGGGTATGTCTTGAGGAACCGCTGAACTATTAGATTGAACACGTGGGCCAGGCATGGCACATGTGTCAGTCTGCCGAGTTGCAGAGCCACCACCAGGCTACGCCCGTTGTCACACACAACCATGCCTGGCTTGAGGTTCAGCGGTGCCAGCCACAGATCGGTCTGCGCCGTGATGCCCTGTAACAGCTCTTGGGTGGTGTGCCTTTTGTCACCTAAGCTCAGCAGTTTGAGTACCGCCTGCTGGCGCTTACCCTGCTGCTGCGCCTAGAGCTACTGACTGAAGGCGCCGTGCCCACGGATGGTAATTTGGAGGAGGAGGTGGAGGAGGAGGAGGGGTCGGAGGAGGAGGCATAGTACGTCTGAGAGATTGTGACCGAGGTAGGCACCGCAATCCTCGGTGTGGGCAGTACATGAGCGGCCCCAGGGTCAGTCTCGGTCCCAACCTCCACCAAGTTAACCCAATGTGCCGTCAGTGAGATGTAGTGTCCCTGCCCCGCAGCACTTGTCCACGTGTCCGTGGTTAGGTGGACCTTTTCAGAAACAGCGTTGGTCAGGGCAAGGAGGATGTTCTCTGACACGTGCTGGTGTAGGGCTGGGACGGCACATCAGGAAAAATAGTGGCAGCTGGGGACCGAATACCGAGGGGCAACCACCGCCATGAGATTGCGAAAGGCCTCGGTCTCTACCAGCCTATAGGGCAGCATCTCCAGGCTCAGCAATTTGGAGATGTGGACGTTGAGGGCTTGGGCATGTGGGTGGGTGAAACTGTATTTCCTCTTGCGCTCCAGCGTCTGCTGTAAAGACAGCTGGGACACATTGGTGGAAACTGTGGAGGATCGTGGAGGCGAAGGTGTGGTTTTCTGGCGGGAGGCGCTCGTGCCGGGGTCCTGGGCAGGGGGTTGACTAGCAGAGGCAGCGAGTGACACAGGGGAAGGAGCAGTGGTGTGACCCGCAGGAGGTGATGAACGGCCTTGGTTCCATTGAGTGGGGTGTTTAGCACTCATATGCCTGAGCATGCTGGTGGTGGTTAGGCTAGTAGTGGTGGCACCCCTGCTGATCCTGGTGTGGCACAGGTTGCACACCACAGTCCGTCGGTCATCCTCACTTTCTTTAAAGAACCTCCAGACTTGCGAACATCTAGGCCTCGCCACGGGAGCTTCACTACGTGAAACAGTTGCTGCTGATGCACCAGCTCTGGCCCTGCTTCTCCCTCTGGCCACACCACTACCTCTTCCAACCTGTTCTGGTGCAGCACTCGCCTCCACCTCAGAAGCACTGTCTTCACTCGGCTTATCAACCCAGCTTGGGTCAGTCACCTCGTCATCCTCCGATTCCTCAGTCTGCTCCCCCCTCGGACTTCCTGCCCTAACAACAACTTCACCACTGTCTGACAACCGTGTCTCCTCATCGTCCGACACCTCTTTACAAACTTCTTCCACTAACTCAACATTGTCATCATCATCATCATCACCCACAGACTGCGACAGTTGTAAAACTTGGGCATCGGGAACGAGGTCAGCAGCAACCTGAGAAGTGGTTTGTGACTCTGGGAAGGGTCCAGAAAACAGTTCCTGAGAGTATGCCGGATCGCATTCCAAATTTTCCTGGGAGGGGGCAGACTGGGGGGAAGGAGGTTGAGGTGGAGGAGCCAGAGGAGTGCTCCCTTGGGTAACGTGGGTGGACTGCATGGAAGACTGACTGGTGGACAAATTACTTGAAGCATTGTCCGCAATCCACGACATCAGCTGTTCGCACTGTTGTGGTTTCAACAGTCCTCTACCACGTGTCCCTGTAAGTTGAGACATGAAGCTAGAGAGTGTAGCTCTGCGGCGTTCCCCTGCTCCCTCATCAGCAGGTACTGTCTCACCCTGCCCAGAACCATGGCCTCTGCCCCCTGCATTAATTGAATGCCCACGCCCTCGTCCTCGACCCTTAGCCCTGGGGTTCAACATTTTCTGTATATAAGTGTATTATATAAAAAATAAATGGGCCTGCTGTACTGAAACCCACAAACTTGTTCAGTCTGGTTTAATTAAGTGACGTACAGAAAGTGTCACCTGGACAGAAAATACAGATTGGAGTGAGTGTACTGAACTGTGACACACAGAATGGTTCCACGTAGCTGTGTGAAATGGATTTGTATCACTGAGCAAAAACAACTAAAAAACTATTTTTTAAAAGAAAAATTTTTTTGGAGTTTTGGTTTTTTTGGAACGTGACGTGCAGAAACTATCATAGAGCTAACTGACACCCTACTGACGGTGGCTATTTAGACTGCGACCCAGACAAATGTCGCACAGAGATTTCTGGGATCAAGCTATATACGTGACAGCAAAAGACTTGGTTGTATTAAGTGACGTACAGAAAGTGTCACCTGGACAGAAAATACGGATTGGAGTGAGTGTACTGAACTGTGACAGACAGAATGGTTCCACACTGCTGTGTGAAATAGATTTGTATCACTGAGATATAACATTAAAATAAAAAGGGGGTTATATATGGCGATAGCTGCACTACTAGTGCCAGCCAGCCAGCCAAGCCAGGAGACAAAAAAAAATTTTCTTGTAGCCCTTAGAAGGGCTTTTGGGTTCTTTGTGGGTGATTCCTGCCTAACAGAGAACTAAATGCAGGCCCTAACACTCTCCCTGAAACTCATCAGCTCTATCCCTAACGACATCCAGACAGCATCTGAGCCGAGCACAGCGGCCAGTCACTAGTATAATCCAGGGTCACATGATCAGGCCAGCCAACCCCTGCTATCGACATGTAAGGGCCCCACGTGATGCTGGGTGTACCGCAGAGTCTCCTGGCTTGTGATTTTCTGAGTTTATAGGCGCCAAAAATGCACGATGCGGAAGTTGCCATTTCCTCGAGCATGGCGAGATACTCGTCCGAGCAGCGAGCACTTACGAGTACCCTAATACTCGAACGAGCACCCAGCTCGGACGAGTATGCTCGCTCATCTCTATATATAGCCTATTTGTGATGCATCACATCACAAGGTGTGCTGTCTTTTCGGTGCAAGTTTTATTAGAGAATTCTTCGATGTGGCACCTGGTATAAATTGAGTGAAGTATCATTTGGCAGTAGTTAACTGATGGTGTGGGAAAGTTGGAAGGGATACCTTTGTTCATTTATGAGCTTTGTTTTAGTGCAGTATTTATGTTATGAGGTTAATTCTGTCGCTATTGTTATGTGCTGAGATGGGTTCTGGTGCTATATTTATGTTATGAGCGTAGGCTACATTCACATAGGCGTTGTCAACTCTGGTGACTTATTCACCATATTTGGCATAGCCGGATCCTGCCACACACTACCAGATCCACATTGACTATAATGGTATCTGACGGGGATACTTTCTGGCTTTCTGGCATAGATGCATGCAGGACTTTTTGTCCACCCGAAAGTTGGCACTTGTGCTGGAAAGTGGCCGGATCCCCATCAGATCCCACTGTAGTCCAGTAGTCTGTTTCTCTGCTGGAACAGGCTAGCACACATCACAAAGCATATGTGAATATAGCCTTAATTCTAGAGTTTTATTTATGTTACGCACCTAGTTCTGTTCCTTGGTTTATGTAATGAGCTAGGTTCTGGAGCACTATTTATATTACAAGCTTACTGGAGCTCTATTTATGTTATGAGCGTGGTTCTATTGCTGTATTTATGTACTGAGGCTACTTCTGGTACTATATTTATATTATAAGCTTAGTTCTAGAACTATATTTATGTTATGAGTTTAATTCTATTGCTTTATTTATGTTCTGAGGCTACTTTTGGTGCTGTATTTATGAGCCGAGGCTACTTTTGGTGCTGCCCAAGGGCGTTGCTAGGCTAAAACATTCGGGGCCTGGGCCCCTGATGTTTTCTCCCAGGCCCCGAATGTCCTGCCTGTTAGACAAATACAATAGACTGCAAGATATGTAGGACCTATGATGACATCACAGGTCATGTGATCAGTGCCGTCCAATCCTGCACTGGTCACATGACTGTGACATCATCACAGGTCCTTTCCCCTGTCTTCTAAACTGAAGAGGAGAATTGTGGGGAAGAAGCTGCCGTGAGCACTGCTACATCAGAAGAGGTAAGTAAAGGGAGAAGCAGAGGGATGCTGGGAGTTGTGGTTATTTAACTGGGTCTGTATGTTAGGGCAGAAGGAAGGGATGTTATTATGGGACTGTGTGTTGGAGGTTACTTGGGCAGGGTTCTGTTAGGGTACTTTTACACCTGTGGCATGGGACTCCGGCAGGCTGTTAGGATCCATGCTGCCGCTGGTGCACGTGTGGGGCCAGAACTACACTCCTGCCCCATTCACTGTAATCCGGGCGGGCCCTGGATATGACTGCAGCACGGCAACTCCTGCTGCAAGGTGGCCAGAACAAAAGTACAGCATATTGTACTTTTGTTCTGCCCGCCTCTCAGCAGGGTTTGCCATGCTGTGGCTGGATCTGTGGCCCGCCCCCATTACAGTGAATGGGGCAGGAGCGTAGTTCTGGCCCCACACGTGCACCTGCTGCAGCACGGATCTGTCGGGCTGTTCACCCACCGGAACAGCCTGCCAGAGTCCCCTGCCACAGGTGTGAAACTAGCCTTAGGCTACTTTCACACTTGTGTTGTAAGGATCCGTTTGTGAGATCCATCACAGGCTCTCACAAACGGTCCTAAACTGATCAGTTTTTCCCTAATGCATTCTGAATGGAAAAGGATCCATTCAGAATGCTTCAGTTTTGCTTCAGTTCAGTCTCCATTCCGTTTTGGAGGCGGACACTAAAATGCTGCTTGTTGTGTTTTGGTGTCCACATGAAGAAACTGATCCAAACTGGCTATTTAAAAGATAATACAGCCGGATCCGTTCAGAACGGATGCAGATGGTTGTATTATCATGATGGAAGCGTTTTTGCTGATCCATGACGGATCCAGCAAAAACGCTGGTGTGAAAGTAGCCTTAATGGATGTCGTATATTTGGACTTCTCCAAAGCGTTTGACACGGTACCACATAAAAGGTTAGTATACAAAATGAGAATGCTTGGCCTGGGAGAAAATGTCTGTATGTGGGTAAGTAACTGGCTTAGTGCTAGAAAACAGAGGGTGGTTATTAACGGTACATACTCAGATTGGGTCACTGTCACTAGTGGGGTACCACAGGGGTCTGTATTGGGTCCTATTCTCTTCAATATATTTATTAATGATCTGGTAGAAGGCTTGCACAGTAAAATATCAATTTTTGCAGATGACACTAAACTGTGTAAAGTAATTAACACAGAGGAGGACAGTGCACTGCTACAGCAGGATCTGGATAGACTGGAGGCTTGGGCAGAAAAGTGGCAGATGAGGTTTAACACTGACAAATGTAAGGTTATGCATATGGGAAGGAATAATGCAAGTCACCAGTACATACTAAATGGTAAAGCATTGGGTAACTCTGACATGGAAAAAGACCTAGGAATTTTAGTGAACAGCAAACTAGGCTGCAGAAACCAGTGTCAGACAGCTGCTGCCAAGGCCAATAAGATAATGGGTTGCATCAAAAGAGGCATAGATGCCCGTGATGAGAACATAGTCCTGCCACTTTACAAATCACTAGTCAGACCACATATGGAGTACTGTGTACAGTTCTGGGCTCCTGTGAACAAGGCAGACATAGCAGAGCTGGAGAGGGTTCAGAGGAGGGCAACTAAAGTAATAACTGGAATGGGTGGACTACAGTACCCAGAAAGATTATCAAAATTAGGGTTATTCACTTTACAAAAAAGACGACTGAGGGGAGATCTAATAACTATGTATAAATATATCAGAGGTCAGTACAGAGATCTCTCCCATCATCTATTTATCCCCAGGACTGTGACTGTGATGAGGGGACATCCTCTGCGTCTGGAGGAAAGAAGGTTTGTACATAAACATAGAAGAGGATTCTTTACGGTAAGAGCAGTGAGACTATGGAACTCTCTGCCTGTGGAGGTGGTGATGGTAAGTTCACTAAGAGAGTTCAAGAAGGGCCTGGATGTATTTCTGGAGGGTAATAATATTACAGGTTATAGTTACTAGAGAGGGGTCGTTGATCCAGGGAGTTATTCTGATTGCCTGACTGGAGTCGGGAAGGAATTTTTCCCCCTAAAGTGAGGAAAATTGGCTTCTACCTCACAGGGGTTTTTTTGCCTTCCCCTGGATCAACTTGTAGGAAAACAGGCTGAACTGGATGGACAGATGTATTTTTTCGGCCTTACAAACTATGTTACTATGTTATTTACATTGGACTGTGGCGTGGAGTGATGTTATTTACATGGGACTGCATATTGGATGTGGCTGAGGGCAGGTTTATGTTATTTACATGGGGCTATGGGGTGGAGTGATGTTATTTTTTTATGGGACTGCATGTTGGAGGTGTATGTGGGAAGGAAGTGATGTTATTTACATGGGACTGTATGTTAAAGGCGGCTGTCGGAGGGAGTGATATTTACATAGGACTGTATGTTGATGACAGCTATGGGAATTATGTTATTTACATGGGACTGTATTTGGAGGGGGCTGGAGAGATGGTGTGATGTTATTTACACAGGAGGGAAATAGCTTTATTTACATGGGACTGTAAGGTGGAGGGGCTGAGGAATTATAATTTCTGAGGACACTAAAAGGAGGAATATAACTACAGTGGGCACTTCAGGGTGAGCATTATAACAGTAGGGGGAGCGATATAAATACTGGAGGCACTGTAGGGGTATTATAATACCAGGGGACATTAGGCGTTCTTATTACTACTGGGCGCTCTATAGGAGTGTCTTATAGATCTGCCTTATTTCTACTAAGAGCACTATGGGGGCCCTTATTACTACTGAAGGGTCTGTAGAGACCTTGATTACCAATGGGGGAACAATAGGGGGCCTTATTACTACTGGAGGCTCTGTGATGGCATTATTACTACTGGAGGACTCTTCTAGTAATGGGGACAATCTTGGGGAGCATTATCAGTGCTGGGGTCACTGTAGGGTGCAGTGTTACTAATGATGGAATTACTACTGGTAGGACTATTACTATGGGGCAGTATTATTTCTCCAGGATAGTATCTGGAGGTTTTGGGGGCACAGTGAGCAGCAGCATAAGACTGTGGGGACTCCAGGTTGGGGGATGATGATAGAAATGTGAGGAAGCTAAGATGTCCGTGTGTCACACTCTGCAGAGATGAGGAGCGGCTGAGAGAAGTTGTCTGGACCAAGTGGAGAAGATGACAGAGAAGATCTACATCAGAGGGAAGTCACCCGGGAGGCCCTGGATGTGAGGTATGTGCTGCTGTATAGTAGGATTGGGGCGAGGGTCGACATAGAGAATTGGGCCATATTCATTGGGGCTTGGGCCCCGGATCTTTTGAGACCCTAGCAACACCTCTGGTGCTGCCTAAGCAATGAGCTTGTTTCTGGTGCTGCATTTATGTTACAAGCTTAGTTCTGGAGCTACATTTATGTTATGAGTCTAAGGCTACTTGAGCACCCTACTTAGGTGCAACACTACAGTGTCTACACATGTGTCCGTTGACCTCAGTCAAGCCACATGCCCACAGCTACAGTCTCAATGGGGTGCTCCAGGACTTAACAATTGGTGACCTATGCCTAGGAAAGTGCATTCATATCAAATCAGTGGAGTCGACATCTCACACTCTCACTGATAAGGAATAGCTTGGGTGCCAAAATAAGCAACTGGAACTACACAACTCCATCCATTGTGGTTGGGAGGTGGCTACTGTAGCACTGCTCTCATAGAAGTGAATGCTGTGTGGCTTACTTGTGATAAATGTGTGCTGACACTGCTGCTGTACTGTGTCTAGTGTGCAAGACAACAGAGGCCCAAGGATGTGTGTCTATAACAGTATCAGTCACAAAATGTTAGGCACCACTCCTATAGAGTAACTAATGTATTTGTCGCATTGATTTATTTGCACACTATTAGGTGGTTGTGGACTTTGTAGTCTGGTTATTAAAACCATATTGTTTTAGTTGCCACTAATCTGACTAGTTGATGGCCAGTTTAATATGCTTTTTGGAAAGATGTGATTAAACCCATTTTATTGATTGATTCTTTGAACAATAGTCCAGCAAGTATCTATTGACAGTTTTTAGTATTATCTCCTTTGCTTCCAACATTAAGGACATTAGAAGCTGTCACACCCAGTAAAGTGTAAGGCTCTATTCTCTTTATGATCATAATAAGATAATTCTTATCATAAAAATACAAGAACCCTTGACAGAAAATGAAGGAACCTTTTGTAAGTCTGTGGTGTCTGTCCTGATTTGTGACATTCTGCATAGCTGTCATAGTGTCATTAAAAAAGGACACCTTAACGGTAATGTCAGCAGAGTATTGCACAGTACTCATTACTATCCCTCTTCTTTTGTCCTTTACTACAGACTGACTTTAAAGAGTTAGTCCCATAAAAACAACCTCATTTTACAATGAAGATGGCATGCCAGTCAACAGATCTGTTATGGCAGGAGAAAGCCTGCAGCCAGAATTTCCCCTGCAGTATCAGTATTTATGATAAATGTCTAGAAATATTGCTCCAAGTACTTGATAAGTGCCAAGCAAAATAAATGGTTGCGGCTTGAAGCAAATTACATGAAACTTCCTACCATGAGTCTTTCCTAAATACTACCAAATCCCCATCTTGGTGTCCAGACTACAAAAGAGACATTGGTTGGAAATGGTCGCATTACATTTGTCATGATCCCAGTTATAACCTCTTTACAATCTCTTCCAACAAAGTTCAAAATTCCCGTCCATTATACAACCCCAAAGATATTCTTCTGTCTGGAGGATAGACAAAGAAGTGAGATCAAGCCTTTGCTACAATGTGAGGCTATCGACCACAGAATATGAAGTCACAATTTACAGTATGGCAAGAGTGAAACAAACAAAGAAAACCAATAATTTCTACCCATGTCTCGTATAATAATAGTATTCAGAAAGAAGCCAGGCTTTACATTGGCGTTGTTTCTTAATAATTTGTGACCTATGCAATATTCCATTGACTGTTGACTTCCAACACTGTGGAATTAGAGGCACTTGGCCTCAAGTAAAATAATAATTTACCTCTTCTTTATGGTGAGTCAGTTAGACCACATTGTACATGAAGCCAGTTCCCTTGCGTTCCTATTAATGCATGGTCTATAAGTTCAGGATAACCATGTAGTCACTGGCTTGGCACTGTGGGAAAATATCCTTTCAACATAACATAAATTATCAGCTCCCTGCACAAAGTGTGTTTGTTTAATGCGAAATTCTCAAATCCAGGAATACTCTGCTTGACTGAGATATTCTAGAAGCTTTACAGACAGGACAGTTGTGATAGATCAATTCTAATGACTGAGAGGTGTCTCAGAGGCACATGGCTACAATAATATATATGACCATTAACCTGCATGGAAAGGAACGCTCTATTCCATGGTACTGATTTTTAATAACAGCCCATGTGTCTGAAAATTAGTTCTATTCATTTATTCCTATATAGCTGTCAATTTCCTTCATGGTCATGCTATTTCACAGTAATGGTGATGGCATCTAGTACATGATTTATGGAAAAGCGAGGAAGCTTGTTAAGACAATGATCTATTTAAGCTCTCATATCTATCTGTGTCTGCCTGTCTCTGTCTACACTCTGTCACGTGTGAAGGCCCAAGGCAGACCTCCGGGACGTCTTGCAAACAGGACACAGGCAGGATTCAGACCAGGGAACAACAGAGTACTTTATTACACATGTAATAAAGGAAAATGACAGTAAAGCAAGTTAAGCAATTGTGGTAGCTAGTCATGAGAAACATGTTCGGCCGAATACACTATTCGGCCGAACATGGAGGCGCTCGTGACCACGCGGTGTTCGCCAAACACACTTGAGTTCCCTACCCGCACGCTAATTAGCCAATTAGCGTGCGGGAAGGTACTGGCATTCACTGTAATGCCAGTAGCCATGTTAGCTACTGCCATTACACTAATTGGCTGGCTGGGAATGCGTCATTGGGTGCTATACAGCACCCGGTGACATGTGACCGGCTCATACCGAGCCAGGGAGAGCTGCTGCAAGCAGAGACAGATAGTGTAGGGACAGAAGAACGCTAGGCAGGGATAGAATTTGCTCAGAAAAGACCCAAAAGCCCTTTTAAGGGCTATTATATCTTGCTGGCAAACATTTTTTTTATTTTGGGGGTGTTAAAAATAGCGCTAGGTGGCCTGTCATTAACGCCACCTGTGCAGCTGCTGCATGCTGTATGATACTCTCTGTATACTACATACCTGACATCCTTTGCTATTATTTCTGCACTTAAGCCCACAGTACCTCTTTTGCGTCTCGCTGTATAACATTTGCGCAAGGAGGGACTTATAGTGTAGGGATAGGATTTGGCTAGGCAGGGCTAGTATTTCTGTTCAAAAGACACAAAAGTCCATTGTTATATCTGGCTGCATATTTTTTTCTTTTGGGGCAAAAAGAACGCAAGTGTGCCTGACACTACCACTACGTGCACAGCGTGTGTATTAGAACCTTTCAAAAGTCTATATACCTGACATCCATTGGTATTTTTTCTACCGTTAATTTAGGCCGCAGTTCCTCATTCACGTCTGCTATGTAACATTTGCGCAAGGAGGGACATATACTGTAGGGATAAGATTTGGCTAGGCAGGGCTAGTAGTTTTGTTCAAAAGACACAAAAGTCCATTGTTATATCTGGCTGCATTTTTTTTTCTTTTGGGACAAAAAGAACGCAAGTGTTCCTGACACTACCACTACATGCACAGTGTGTGTATTAGAACCTTTCAAAAGTCTATATACCTGACATCCGTTGGTATTTTTTCTACCGTTAATGTAGGCCGCAGTTCCTCATTTTGGTCTGCTATATAACATTTGCGCAAGGAGGGACTTTTACTGTAGGGATATGATTTGGCTAGGCAGGGCTAGTAGTTCTGTTCAAAAGACACAAAAGTCCATTGTTATATATGGCTGCAATATATTATTTTTGTGGTGGGTTAAAATTGCGCAAGGTTCCCTGACCTTAACACCACCTTTTCAGCGTCTGCTGTCTAACATTTGTGTATCCCAAATAACAGAAATCCGGTGTATTTTTTTCTGCAGCTATTGAAGGCGACATTACTAATGTCGCCGTGATTGGCAGCAGAAAGAAACACAATAATGTCAAGTATATAAGAGAGACATACATTGTCCTGCACACGCTGTGCAGCTGGTGTTAAGATTAGGCAAACTTGCGCAAATTTTGACCATCAAGAATAACAATATTGCAGCCAGAAGGACTTTGGCCCATCTATTAGGGTGCTTTGCTGCCATGAAGTTAGTTCATGCTGGTGGTGGTCAGGTTGCTAGTGTTCATGCCCCTGCTCATTCTGGTACAGCACAGGTTGCAAATGACAATTCTTTTATCGTCCACACTTGTTGGTGTGGCCTGCCTTCTCCCTTTTGCCACCCCACAGCCTCTTACAGCCTGTTGCGGTGCTGCGCATCCCTCCCTCTCTGTACTGCTGTCCTTGTTCAGCTTGCCTCCTTCCCATGTTGGGCCAGTGATTTCATCGTCCACTACTTCCTCTTCCTCTTCGGGAAGGAATTTTTTTCCCTTAAAGTGAGGAATATTGGCTTCTACATCACAGGGGTTTTTTGCCTTCCTCTGGATCAACTTGCAGGATAACAGGCCAAACTGGATGGACAGATGTCTTTTTTTGGCCTTATAAACTATGTTACTTCTTCACTCTGGTCCTCATCCTGACAAGTTGACATTCAGTGCTGCTGAGGGTCTGCTGCTGATCTGACCGTCTAAAACATTAGGGGCGAGTGCCTGCTGCTGATCTGACAGTGTAAAACATTAGGGGTGAGGGTGTGCTGCTACTTGCGCTTTACGTGCAAGTAAATATATGTTTCCTAACAATATTTCCTCTAAAATCGATGTTGTCTTGGGTTTTGGGGGGGTATTTTTGTCATTCCGTAAAAGTGGCATAATACCCGGAAATCATCGTTATTAGCAGCAACTTCGGTGTTCAAGATGCATCCAGACATCCTCCCCATGCTGTTCCCTAACCATTTCAGTGGTGTTTCCACCATTTTCTCACGTTTCCCTATCAACCAGACACCCTCCCCTCTGTAGAGCAGGGGGTGCCTGGTCTTCTCCCATAGACTTCCATTATACTCGGGTGCTCGGCCTAGCACTCGAGCACCACCTAGTGTTCAGCCAGAGCACCGAGCATCAGGCCTACACAGCCAACACTGTCACAATGAACCGCACCATGACACACGCTATCTAATCTATCTAGTCTATCTAATGCAAAAGAGAGTTATACCAGCACCTCCAAACTATGTATAAAGGAAGTTCAGGTGCACGCTACCCTGGCTGCAATGCATGAGCAAGCAAGGACTACAAGTAGCAGTACACTGCTCCCTGCACAGAGACACATGCAAACATTGAAAGCATGAATAATGCATGTAAACTGCATGACTGCTATCTGCTATACTTACTATCTATCTACTATCTAGTCTATCTATCTATCTATCTATCTATCTATCTATCTATCTATCTATCTATCTACTATCTAGTCTATCTATCTATCTATCTATCTATCTATCTATCTATCTATCTATCTATCTATCCTATCAGTCCATCTATTATATACAGTGCCTTGTGAAAGTATTCGGCCCCCTGGAACTTTCCAACCTTTTGCCACATTTCAGGCTTCAAACAAAAAGATATAACATTTTAAATTTTTGGTGAAGAATCAACAAGTGGGTCACAATTGTGAAGTGGAACGAAATTTATTGGATCATTTAAACTTTTTTTGTAATAATAAAACTGAAAAGTGGGGCGTGCAAAATTATTCGGACCATTTACTTTCAGTTCAGAAAACTCACTCCAGAAGTTCATTGAGGATCTCTGAATGATCCAATGTTGTCCTAAATGACTGATGAAGAAAAATAGAATCCACCTGTGTGTAATCAAGTCTCCGTATAAATGCACCTGCTCTGTGATAGTCACAGGGTTCTGCATCATGAAGACCAAGGAACACACCAGGCAGGTCCGTGATACTGTTGTGGAGAAGTTTAAAGCCGGATTTGGATACCAAAAGATTTCCCAAGCTTTAAACATCCCAAGGAGCACTGTGCAAGCGATCATATTGAAATGGAAGGAGTATCAGACCACTGCAAATCTACCAAGACCAGGCCGTCCCTCTAAACTTTCATCTCAAACAAGGAGAAGACTGATCAGAGATGCAGCCAAGAGGCCCATGATCACTCTGGATGAACTGCAGAGTTCTACAGCTGAGGTGGGAGAGTCTGTCCATAGGACAACAATCAGTCGTACACTTCACAAATCTGGCCTTTATGGAAGAGTGGCAAGAAGAAAGCCATTTCTCAAAGATATCTATAAAAAGTCTCGTTTACAGACACAGCAAACATGTGGAAGAAGATGCTCTGGTCAGATGAAACCAAAATCCAACTTTTTGGAAACAATGCAAAACGATATGTTTGGCATAAAAGCAACACAGCTCATCACCCTGAACACACCATCCCCACTGTCAAACATGGTGGTGGCAGCATCATGGTTTGGGCCTGCTTTTCATCAGCAGGGACAGGGAAGATGGTTAAAATTGATGGGAAGATGGATGGAGCCAAATACAGGACCATTCTGGATGAAAACCTGTTGGAGTCTGCAAAAGACCTGAGACTAGGATGCAGATTTATCTGCCAACAAGACAATGATCCCAAACATAAAGCAAAATCTACAATGGAATGGTTCAAAAATAAACGTATCCAGGTCTTAGAATGGCCAAGTCAAAGTCCAGACCTGAATCCAATTGAGAATATGTGGAAAGAGCTGAAAACTGCTGTTCACAAACGCTCTCCATCCAACCTCAAAGAGCTCGAGCTGTTTTGCAAGGATGAATGGGCAAGAATTTCAGTCTCTAGATGTGCAAAACTGATAGAGACATACCCCAAGCGACTTGCAGCTGTAATCGCAGCAAAAGGTGGCGCAACAAAGTATTAATGCAAGGGGGCCGAATAATTTTTCACGCCCCACTTTTCAGTTTTATTATTACAAAAAAAGTTTAAATGATCCAATAAATTTCATTCCACTTCACAATTGTGACCCACTTGTTGTTGATTCTTTACTAAAAATGTAAAATGTTATATCTTTTTGTTTGAAGCCTGAAATGTGGCAAAAGGTTGAAAAGTTTCAGGGGGCCGAATACTTTCGCAAGGCACTGTATGTATATATATATATATATATATATATATATATATATATATATATATATTATATTCCCCCACCTTTTTCCCTTTTCTCTGTAGAGATACGTTTTACAATGAAGGTCTATCTATCTATTCATTCTGTATATATATCATTCTATATATATATATATATATATATATATATATATATATAATGTTATATATGTTTTACGATGAAGGTTAGGCCTTGGCAGTTTATATGAATACAGCGATCAAGTCTACAGATTAATCTGGTGAGCAGATAATGTAGAACATGCTGCATTGCACAATATGCCATTGTATGATATTTTAAAATGTCACCGCATGCTAATAATGCCACACAAAGTATCTAGATAGGTAAGCTTGCCCTTGCAAGGCCGAGTGAAACACAATTATTATGGCTTGGCATTAGGTCGTTTAACCCTTTGAAATATCTGATGGATAAAGGTTGAAAACTTCATTACAATGTACAAATAGTGTAAGTGTACTATTGCCTCTTATAGGTGGCACTTGCGCTGCATACTCAATCAGTCTAAAATACTATGTATATTTTCGACACGCGATAACAATGATTGGACTGAAACATTGTCACAATCCGCTGGAGTCCAATTCTGATCCAACGGGGTTCACTGATTGTATAGTACGATAATGTGACAGCTAATGATTCACTTGAAGATCAAGTGCTGTCATTTCAGCAGCCTCTAGTGGCAGGAAGCCAAAAGTGCATCGTGATTGTTATGTAGGAGATCAATTGTGAAAACAATTAGCATACAAATAATTCTTTGAAAATAGTAAATTGAATTAGGACAATGGGAATATCGTTTATTGTCGTTAAGACATTGAATTGGATTAGAGAATTGAAAGAAAACAAAATATAAAATTCTACAATAGTGCACAATGCTGTATTTTTATGGAAATTGGCAAGGTTATTTGCAGTTCTATAAAATAGAGAACATTCATTCTTGACTATACCGAATGTGCAATGAAAAGGCACTTATCTGCCGCATGTAATGAATGGACAATGGGAATGAGCTCATCAAATTACAAGGAATTTCATGAATCCAATTTCATGAACACAGGTTCATAAAGTAGATTGGTCCTCTGTACTAGGGCAGGAGAGGACTTTAACATGACATGATTTAAACTGATAATATAGCTCTGTGGGAGGCAGATACATAACACTAATGGTACCTAGGTTTAGTTTTTCATAGTCTCCAAAGCACCAAAAACGAAGTTTTAAAGATATACTAATTATCTATGGAAAGTGCCCACGAACGACAAGCGTGCTGCACGTGTCCAGTGCTCCCCACCTTACTTGCGCCTGACTCTCTCTGTATCGTCCCGCCAGCCCTATATCCTTGTGTCGTCATTCTCATCTCCATTTGTAATCCAGTGCCTGCCTGCTTCACCGCCGGGCCCAGGCATGCGCAGTGTATGCTATGGTTAGTGGTTACTTAACTGGCACATGCACACTGCATATAACTATGGCTCTGCCAATAATGGGTAATGTACTGCGCATGCCCGGCACAGTGGTGAAGCGGGCAGGCTCCAATGAGATGAACATTGTTTCTCCACACTTTCTACAGTCCTTGATTTCAGTGCATGAACTATAATACAGGTTTTGAGGCCGATTTCACTTTCAATTTCTTAGCCAAAACCATAAGTGGATTCAAAAGAAACAGGAAAAAAATTACACTGTAAGCTTCCTGCTGCATCCACGTCTGACATTAGCTTCAAAACTTAAAGTGAAATCTGCCCCAAAACATATTCTTAAAACACGGTGTGAACCTTTCTTTACGGTAGATCCAAACCTCATGTGGAAACAAGTAACCTTTTCCTTCTGCTGTCTGAAATATTGGAAAGTTGCAAAGCACTCTTGAATCATGTGTTTGACCAGACCACCCCACATATATATCAGTGAAGCTGAAAGGCCAAAAATACTTGAGCAAAATATAGCACTTTCTTTCTTCTGTTAATATTGAACTATCCTAAGCACGATGACTCATAAGATTGTAAGATCAATATCTTAGGTTCCTGAATGTGCCTGCACTCCTCAGATTACAGATGTAATACAGTTTAAGGCCTGGCAAGTACTAGCTTGGGAGACCGGCTGGGAATCCCTGGTTCCGTTCACTATATTAGCAACCAGTATGGTTGCTCCGATTGTGATAAGAAGTTGGATCATCCCTTAGCGCAATAATGGGAATGTGGCGACCGTCTGTGGCCCCTGCACACATGAGATAAGCTTGCTCTGCAAATCCATCTAAGGTCTTCTGAAGTTCTTCCCCTTTTGGCTGGCAAATGAAATGATTGAGTTGGTTGTTCTTTAGAGCAAATGTAACTTTGAGTACTAGACAGCATACAGTACACAGTCCTACACCAAAGAGATGTCTATGTCTTATTGTTCTATACTCAGTCAGTGTGGCATACCTCCAAAGGACAATGGCCAGTCTCTGAGATGGTTCTATAGGTTTTCAACATCATATTGTCTTTCATGTTAAAGTGGGTTTCATCAGACATAACACATACTCAAACATACCCTGGGACACGATATCTCCACTGCATATTGTCAACGTTCCCAAGCACATTGGCCCAGTATAAATCCCTGCTCAGTTTTCACGCTTCCATAAGGCCTCACGCTGTTGCTGGGCCAAGATCCAAAACACTGCAGCTTTATTCCTCCAGTGTTATCTTCGTGCTTGTACTGAAGCTTGATCATATTCTTTCCTGCTTGCCTGTATAGTTCTTTCCACTCTGTAGTTGCTATTGCACATACGTTCCAGTACATGTAATATGAATACTGACACAAAAACAGCCATCATTAAAGATGAGTATGGTAGCCTCATTCATCATTCTCCATGTGCAGTAAACACAGCACAGCTTCACATGCAGCTACTCAGAATTCCATAGCCTGCAATAGGTTTTTTATTCTGGTCTACAGGACAAGCGATCAGAAGATCACATATTCAAGTCTCCTAAGAGGACTAAAAATCTAAAAATTACAGTAAAAAGGTAAAAAAGGTGTTTAAAAAGTAATAATCACCGTGTCCAAACTTTGGCCATCTTGTCCCCCCCCAATGAAAAATAACATAAAAAGTCACATGTACTCCAAAATGATACCATTAAAAACTACAGTTGCCCCACAAAAAACAAACCCCTATATAGCTCTGTAGACAGAAATATAAAAAGGTATGACTGTCAGAATATGGCAATGTAAAGAAAAACATTTTCTAAAGGTTTTTATTTTTTTTATAAAGTATTAAAACATAAAAGCTATATAAATTTGGTATTGTCATAATCATACTGACCTGCAGAATAAGACTGTCATGTAATTTTTTGAGCATAGTGAACCTCCTAAAAATAAACCCAAAAAACTTTGGCAGAATTGCAACTTTTTTCAAATCGTATGCAATATTAAGTGGTGATATTAGAAAGTGCAATTTGTCCCACAAAAAAAAGCCTTCACACGCCTATTTGAATGGAATAATAAAAAAGTTATGGCTATGGGATTGCAGGGAGTAAAGAACGAAGACACAAAAACTAAAAACATCCTGGTCCTCTCATTCTCTAAGGCAGTGATTTTCAACCAGTGTGCCTCCAGCTGTTGCAAAACTACAACTCCCACCATGCCCTTCTGTAGGCTGATAGCTGTAGGCTGCCTGGGCATGATGGGAGTTGTAGTTTTGCAACAGCTGGAGGCACACTGGTTGAAAATCACTGCTCTAAGGGTTCACTTGCAAGATTGTACATCATTGTATGAATACATCCTTAATGTTACACTTAATGCTACTGTGGGTTCATAGCATATCACCCTCTTTATTTTTCATTTCTCTTATTACAGGTCAGCATTACCCTGTTTTATAAAAAGCCACATCAAGACCTGGCCTTCACATCAACCAGCACTGTAATTACAGGTGTGACCTTTTTACATTAGTTTACTAGTAGTAGGCAAGCTTTTTGAGATTTTTCTTTCATTTGCTTTTTTCTGTCAAATGTGTTTTTCCTGTCAGTGCTCAATTTCTAATGACTTCATGAAAGAGAGAATACATTTCTTTCTGTGCAGTTTTCTTTGTCCTGGAAAGGGCTTAAAATGAATCTGTCAACTCCAACCCAAAATAAAGTAAGCAATCTATAGTGTGACGCGTCCAATTAAGTAATTTTTTATCTTCATACTCACATTCCGACACTGCTCCCACAAACCAGCTCACCCACATAATGGAAAGGACTCAAGGAGGAATTCTCTATTGCATTTTACTGCTGTTTTTTTGGAGCATAGCATCGGAATACAAGTATGAAGATAAAAACTACATAATCTGACTCAGCACCACTTACATTATAGACCGCATGAGAAGTGTTTTGGAGCTGACAGTTTCCCTTTAACCCCTAAGTGACCAGCTATAACTTTTTTATTTTTCCATCTATGTAACTGCATGAGGGCTTGTTTTTTGCGGGACAAATTGTAGTTTTTATGACATCATTTTGGGGCAGCAATAACTTACTATTTAACTTTTATTAACTCTTTCAGTGAGTGGGATGAGAAAAAAACAAACATGTTTGCTACTGGAATTACACTGATTGGATGGCCGGGAACGCGTCATCAGGTGCTATAAAGCACCCGGTGACATGTGACCGGATCATACTGAGTCAGGGAGAGCTGCTGTAAGGGATTAAAAATTGAGCAAGGTGGCCTGACATTAACGCCACCTGCGCAGCTGGTGCATGGTGTATTACTCTGTATACTATATACCCGACATCCTTTGCTATTTTTTCTGCTGTTAATTACGTCCGCAGTACCTCTTTTGCGTCTGCTGTATAACATTTGCGCAAGGAGGCACATATAGTGTAGGGATAGGATTTGGCTAGGTAGGGCTAGTAGTTCTGTTCAAAAGACACAAAAGTCCATTGTTATATCTGGCTGCATTTTTTAAAAAATTTGGGGCAAAAAGAACGCAAGTGTGCTTGACGCTAATACCACGTGCACAGCGTGTGCATTAGAACTGTTCTGTAGTCTATATACCTGATATCTGTTGCTGTTTTTTCTACCATTAATTAAGGCCGCAGTTCCTCATTTGCGTCTGCTGTATAATATTTGCACAAAGAGGGACATATAGTGTAGGGATAGGATTTGGCTAGGTAGGGCTAGTAGTTCTGTTCAAAAGACACAAAAGTCCATTGCTATATCTGGCTGCATTTTTTATTTTTTTTAATTTGGAGCAAAAAGAACGCAAGTGTGCTTGACGCTAATACGACATACACAGCGTGTGCATTAGAACTGTTCTGTAGTCTATATACCTGACATCTGTTGATATTTTTTCTGCCGTTAATTAAGGCCACAGTACCTGAACTGCACCTGCTTTATTAACGTTTGCGCATTCTAAATATTTGACATTTGGTGAAATTTTTCTGATCATACACTTAATAAAAATCTCCACTACTGTACTTGTGACAAAGTTGCATATATACTATTTAATATGCGCAAGGCGAGCAGTAAGGGACGGGGAAGTGGGCATGCTGCTGATGGTGAACGCCGAGGCCATGGCTCTGAGCATGGTGAAACTGTGCCTGCGGGCAGAGCCCAAGAAACAAAGTCATCCAAAACTCCTAGCTTCATGTCACAGTTTGCAGGGCGGCGCAAGACACAACTCTTGTTACCGCACCAATCCGAGCAGGTAGTCGGTTGGATTTCAGCTGATAATGCTTCCAGTCGGTTAAGCACCACCCTCTCTTCCACAAAGTCCAGTCTCAGTAGCCAAGAGTCTGGTCAGCCAAATCCTCACCCTAATCCTCCTTCCTCCCACCATGCAGAGTCTGGGCAAACAAGTGATCCCACACTCGGATATTCCGAGGAGCTTTTTTCATCACCGTTCCTTGATTTGGGCCTCTTGCCAAGGCCACTTGAAGTGGGACATGAGGAGATATTGTGCCCTGATTCCCAAACTCATGAGCATCCACAGTCTGAAGAAGATGACAGTGGGGAACGGCAAGTAGTGTCTCACGAGGTGCATGATGATGATGAGACACAGTCAAGGGCAACTAGTGCCTCAAGAGGTTGGTGATTAGGATGAGACGCAGTTAAGTCAGGTTCTTCTTAGGTCACCATGTCAGGAGGAGGACCAGAGTGAGGAAGTGGAAGAGGAGGTGGTGGACAATGAAATCGCTGACCCAACCTGGGAAGGTGGCAAGCCGCACGTGGACAGCAGTACAGAGGGGGAGGGATCTGCAGCACCACAAGAGGCTAGAAGAGGCAGTGGGGTGGCAAAAGGGAGGAGGCAGGCCATGCCAACCAGGCCCGCAACTGTTCCCCGGAGCACCCCCTTGCGGCAATCTCCCTTGCCAAGGGTTAGGTGTTCTGCAGTCTGGCGTTTTTTTGAGGAAAGTGCTGACGATAAACACCAGCAACCTGACCACCACCAGCATGATCCGCCACATGGCAGCAAAGCACCCTAAAAGGTGGGCAAAACGCCTGGGTCCATGATCTGTGTCTGCAGGTCACACCACTGCCTCCTCTTCCCCTCGTTACCTGCTGTCCAAGACGCAGGCCCAGATGCCTCCCGCCCTGCACCTAAACCTTCGCAAGAACCATCAGCCAGCACGTCCACTTCAGTGTCCCAACGCAACGTTCAAATGTCCTTACCCCAGGCATTTGAACGCAAGCACAAATACCCTGCCACCCATCCACAGGCCATAGCTCTAAACGTGCAACTTTCCAAATTGCTGGCTCTGGAAATGTTGCTATTTAGGCTGGTGGACACCGAGGCTTTTCGCTGCCTGATGGCGGCGGCTGTCCCTCATTACGCAGTCCCCAGCCTCAACTATTTTTCCCAGTGTGCCGTCCCCGCCTTACACCAGCATGTGTCCAGAAACATAACCTGTGCCCTGACCAACGTAGTTACTGGCAAGGTCCACTTAACAACTGACACACTTAACAACTGACACACTTCTGGCCAGGGACGCTACATTTCCCTGACGGCACACTGGGTGAATGTTGTGGAGGCTGGGAGCGAGTCGTACCCTGGGATGGCACAGGTACTACCCACGCCAAGGATTGCGGGCCCTACTTCCATCCTTATTTCCGCCACCACCTACAGTAGCGGCTGCAACCCCTCCGTCTCTTCCTCCACCTCCTCTTTCACTTCCCATGCAGAATTGCCATCTTGCAGCACCAGTCAGACTTCACTCAGTAGCTTGAAGCAGTGTAGCACAGCAGTCGGGAAGCGGCAACAGGCCATGCTGAAGCTTATTTGCCTAGGTGACAAACAGCACACTGCCGCAGAGCTTTGGCAGGGCATAAGGGACCAGGCTGAGCCGTGGCTCTCGCCAGACAACCTACAGCCAGGCATGGTTGTATCTGATAACGGCCGCAACTTGGTGGCGGCTTTGGAGCTGGCCAACCTCACACACATACCATGCCTGGCCCATGTCTTCAACTTAGTGGTTCAGCGGTTTCTGAAAACCTACCCTAATTTGCCTCAGTTACTGGTGAAGGTGCGTCGCCTGTGTGCCCATTTCCGCAAGTCATCTACAGGTTTAGCC
The DNA here is from genome assembly GCA_900303285.1 of Rhinella marina. Classification (NCBI taxonomy): domain Eukaryota; kingdom Metazoa; phylum Chordata; class Amphibia; order Anura; family Bufonidae; genus Rhinella; species Rhinella marina. Next base: position 26,244 of record ONZH01029932.1, on the reverse strand, counting down.
AGCCTGGCAATGCTGCAGCAGCGCTTGCGCTTGCCAGCTCAACGACTGCTGTGCGACCTGAGCACGCGCTGGAACTCCACTTTCCACATGTTGGGCAGGCTTTGTGAGCAGCAGAGGGCAGTAGTAGAATACCAGTTGCAACACGGTCGGCACCTTTCCAGTCAGCTTCCGCTCTTCACATAATATAATATATATTTTATATATATATATATATATATATATATATATATATATATATATCTGGCAGGCTTGTCTCATTCATCATTTTCTATGCCTTGTTTAGGAGTAGAAAATGGTCTAAATGTAAGCCAGCTAGAAAGCTGTCTTACATATAGAATCTGCACTGGAGGCCCGAAGCTATGTAGAGGCCGGCGCCAGCTATAGGGCTTATTAAGACCATGTTGTATTTTCGTTCCAGCCAACTCTCAGCAGAGGTTAACGTGCTGTGGCCAGATCCGCGGCCTGCCCCCATTACAGCCGGATCTGTGCTGCCGCTAGTGTGAAACTAGCCTAAAACTTCAGTCTTAATGCCCCTTAATTCTTTTGCATAAATCTCTTTATATGAGAATTGTGTTTGCCCTGGCACCTTCAAAGGATCTGGATCAGGCCAGTAGGTAGTAAATCAATGGGCTACAGACGTGCAAAAATCATATCTATTTTACACTGTCCCATAAAAATAATTAAAACCAACTCTAGTGATGTAAGAGGACAAGCTTTATGCACAAAAGTAAAGTTTTCTCTGAAAGTAAAATAATATAGAAATAGAACACAAATTTGTATGTTTGTAACATTTGAAAGTTTTTCGTTATTAAATTAATTTAATATACAGTCAGCCTTTAATGATTATAACTGGGTCATGTTTAAACAATTTCATAATTTCCTAAAGTTTAACAGTTCTGCCCTTTTAACAAATATTTGCAATGTTTGAGTCACATTACTGAAGTGATTTTTGGTGCTTAACTTCTAGGTAGAGATGAGCGAATCATTAAAAATTTTATTCACCGAACATTCGTCAAGCTTTTCATAAGAATCGTATATTCTACGAATCTATTCGACGAATCTGCGTAAAAATCATACGTTATTATGTGGCGTTTTGCGAACATTCGCACACTACAGTTTTAAAAGGTACGCAACTTCTTTGAACACTTACGCATGAGCGTACAAATTGCGTACGAAAATGACGGGCTTTGCTGGAGAGGAATGGTGGAGCAGGAGGAACGCTTTGAGTCTGACCCCTGGCTACATATGGATACTGTATCAGAAGATGACAGCAGATCATCCGGCTGAGACTGAGATGAGCGTGCCATCCACTCCACTACCTCATCCACTTTCTCCTCCACTACAATTTTGCGCCTTGGTGGGTTAGCCTGGTGGAACACCGGCCAAGTATTGCGAATACTACAAGTAGAAACTCCGGCTACAGGTCTTTTGGCACTGCTGCCCTGTGCCACCTTCTCTTTTTTTTTAGAGCTCGAGGTCTGGCTGGAACTGGACCCCTTTTGCTTATCCATTCCAGACATTCCAGACACTTCACTCTGTGGCCCTGCAGCTGGTCTTTGTCTTTGTCCCTGTCTCTTTCCAACAGGTCTCAGTGTCTCAAAACTTCACACACAGTGCTTCTGCTCGTCTCAGCAGTCGTAGCAGAAGTGATGCGTCACTGGCTTACTGAGCCTGAGCGAATCAGGACAAGCCCTACCCAGTAGGTCAGGTGACCGCTTTCTTCCCGGGCTTTTGCGCACGAATAACCAACTAACAGTAAAAGTTCGCTAATTACTTGTATTCGTACGCAACAGCACAGAAGTAACTTACACGTAGCATTAGCGTACAATTTATCGGACAAGTACATAGCGATTGCGTAGAAAGCCTTAGGAACATTTTCGAATCTTAACGGAGCGAATCACCTAATATTCGGATTCGCTTCGCAGCTGAAAATTTCCAAGATTCGATACGAATCAACGAATTGATGAACAGATTCGCTCATCTCTAAAAAACACCAAATGTCTTCTGGGGCACTGGACACTAAAACTGTAATTTATTGCAAATGAATGATTAAAAGCAATTAAAACAGTAAAAAGGACAAGCAGTGAGTGAACACGTTTCAGAGGCGGTCTGCTTCCTTCCTCAGGCCTACAAATTCTGACATCATTGTCAATTTATAGGAATGCCCTGGAGGTGAAAGATAAGTGCAAAGGTCATAGTATGAACCATATTCAATGTTGGAAAAATAATAATGAATTGTAATAAAAGAAAAATAAACATGATAAGATAAATATAAGGTAAGATATATAAAGATACTAATATAAGTGTCATTATAGCATAATTGTAACTCCAACAAAAATAGGTGTGAATATTGCCAAAAACACATGAATACAATAAAAAACAATTCCAGCCAATTATTACATATGGGAATATGTGAATGTAAGCTAATAATAATAATGAGAATAATAGTATTCAGCATACATTATTGTACATAGTAAAGTAACAAATTCTGGTATTTCTCAACATCAATGTGTAAAAAAATAAAAAACCACACCACTGTTCTATTCTTTTTATTACCACTCACATGGGGAAGCAAACTCATGTTCTCCTGGGCATGCACACCCTCTCTAACCTCAGGACTAGACTTGCGGTTGCCCAAGGAAATAAAGGAGAGAGAAATAGGCCAAAGAGGAGTAGACAGAGGCTAAAGTATATTGAGAGCAGATAAGGTAAATGCTGGTGCAGTGTGAATAGCAGCATTGCAGCCATCAATAGAATAGATGATCACAGGATTGGACAGTTTACTCATAAGAGGTTGTGATTCAGAAAATGTGCAAAAAGTGGCATTCACCTTATTATTAGAGTGAACTGTAGTAAGATCTATAGTAGAAGATGGTAATGTCCTTGGCAGTGGAAGGATCCAGTTCATATCTGGAAATGACAAATGGGCCTCCCAAAAAAGATACAGAAACAGTGAGGTTGGAATGATTACCAACTATGGTTTCTTTGGAGTTTGGTGAAATGGTTCTGGACTAGCATGTGGCGAATGTTTGTATTTAGAATTAACTATTGTCTTCCTAGCAGAAACTCCAGGCACTTTGAATGGAGAACCCTGTGGTGTGGGAGCAGGGGCGTAACTACCATAGTAGTAGAATATGCGACTGCTATGGGGCCCAAAGCAAGGGGGGGACCAGTTGGGATCATCCCCTCTTCTCCTGGGGGTGAAAACTTGGTCAGGACTCTACTCTCTGAAGGAACAACTTTTAGCATATGAGGCAGTGGAAAAAATGGTCCAAGGGTCATTGAAAGAGGTTTAGATGGAAACCCTTCTGTCCTGTGTGGGGGGCCTGGTTTGATCTTTACTAGAGATGAGCAAACGTGCTCGTAACGAGCACTGTACCGCTCGGCTCCCCTGCGCTCACATGGGCGCAGGCAGCCGCTTCCGTCCTCCTCACCCAATGGAAACGGCTGCCTGCGCCCTTGCGAGCGCAGGGGAGCCGAGTGGTACAGTGCTCGTTACGAGCACGTTCACTCATCTCTAATCTTTACTATGGGGCTCTTATTTCTCTATGTATGCCACTATGTGGGAGACAAACCTGGAATGGCCCTTCAGTTACCTTATAGGGTAATATGCTTTTCTTAGGGGGAATGGAGGATCTCCTCAGTTTTTTCAACATTGAAAAGGGGTAAACTGGCCATAGACATTACAGGGAAATTTCCCAATGGGCCGCCCGAGTCCTCCTCATTGCTGCCAGCTGGATAAAAAAATGATCTCATTCTCTCAGTAGTAATTAATGCCAGGAGCATCAGGTACTTATGCGCTTGGCAGCCACAGGTACCCTCCTGAATTCCGCTGTATCGCCATCCTAAGGATGTTGATACAGTGGAATACTGTGCAGGTGACAGTATTTAGTGCTGCACTGTGATATTTGGTATTGCTGGAGCTGTATTTTGTGCTGCACTACGTTATTGTTGGTCCCAACTACTTGTGTTGCCCCGCCTTTTGCCAATTGGACCTACCTACACCAAGAGTCTTTTAGTTTTTTCCAGGACCACTATAAGTTCCCAGTCCACCTCTGACACTGGATACAGGTCATAATATCACGTTCCCACTTTTCACTTCTAGGGCATTGCTATAAATTGGCAATGATATCAGTATTTATTGGCCTGGGGTAAAAGGGTGACCACCTCTGAAATGCACCGCCTTCTTCTTGTCCATTTTTATTATTTTAATTGTTTTTGATCATATATGTGCAATAACATACAGTTTTAGTGTCTAGTGCCCCAGAAGAACAATTTTTCATTTTTTGTTTTCACTCACTTATACTGGTAGTGCCCAGGAAGTGCCTACGAAGTGTTTGTTTTAAATCATGGCCCTTACCTGCTAAGCAATTTTTTTTGTATTTTCAAATATACAGTACACCATTGGTTCAAAAATATACGTGACTGCAGCTAATGGATCAGTATATAACTTTTGATCTTAGCACAAAAACATACAGTAAGGAAAGTAAGAAATAAAAGTAGGTATATATATATATATATATATATATATATATATATACAATCCAAGAATCCAAGAATCCATACAATCTTGAGGGTTTGCACCCGTTTCATCTCCACTGTGCTGCTGTAACTTTGTGTTTTGGTATATATATATATATATATTATATATATATATATATATATATATATGTTAGAGATGAGCGAATCTATTCGCCGATTCGTTGATTCGTATCGAATCTTGGAAATTTTTAGCTGCGAAGCGAATCCGAATATTAGGTGATTCGCTTCGGCTTTGTATGCATTCGCTACGTAGTTGTCCTATAAATTATACACTATTGCTACGTATAAGCTACTCTATACGTTGTTGCGTACGAATTCAATTCATTAGCGAAATTTTACTGTTAGTTAGTTTATCGTGCGCAAAAGCCCGGGAAGAAAGCGGTCACCTGATCTAGAGGGCAGGGCTTGCTCGGTAAGTCAGTAACGCATCACTTCTGCTGCGACTGCTGAGACGAGCAGAAGCACTGTGTGTGAAGTTCTGAGACACTGAGACCTGTTTTGTGAAAATTGGGGTGTAATTGTTCTGGGAATCCATATTACACATATCAGGGATACTGCAGGGCAAGTGCAGGGCCAGTTCAGGGCTAGTAATTAATCAGGCAGGGAATGAGACAGGGAGAGATAGGGAGAGACAGGGAGATAGAGGGACAAAGACCAGCTGCAGGGCCACAGAGTGAATTGAAAAATGTCTGGAATGGATAAGCAAAAGGGGTGCAGTTCCAGCCAGACCTCGAGCTCTAAAAAAAAGGAGAAGGTGGTACAGGTCAGAAGTGCCAAAGGACCTGTAGCCGGAGCATCTACTAGTAGTATTCACAATACTTGGCCATTGTTCCACCAGGCTAACCCACCAAGGTGCAAAATTGTAGTGGAGGAGAAAGTGGATGAGGTAGTGGAATGGATGGCATGCTCATCTCAGTCTCAGCCGGATGGTCTGCTGTCATCTGCTGACACAGTATCCATAAGAAGCCAGGGGTCAGACTCAGAGCATTCCTCCTGCTCCACCATTCCTCTCCAGCAAAACCCGTCATTTTCGTACGTAATCAAAAAGTCTAAAATAAAAGATATCAACTGCAAAACAAGAAATTAAATGGTATTTTAGCCCATAAAATGTGTTTGAATATGTTGTTTCACTTGTTCATGTATTAAAAAGCTATTTAGTTATCAAGTTTTCTCACGTTTTACTCTGAAGTGTGGCGTTGCCCTCTGTTCTTCCTCTTGGATAAACAGCCTCTTAACTCAAATTGTTGGTACGAATGACGAATGCTCTATTGGCATCGGAGGATCAATGCCAAAACACCGTTATAACACATGCTGCTCCACAATTACAGATTCAGTCTTGCTGAGCTGCATAATACAAAATTCCTTGTGTTGTGGGGTTGCCAAGGATATACCGTCAATTACCACATGCGGCGCTACATAGGGTGAGGACAGCAGGGTCATGCGCAATGAGGGTTTGCATTGTGGAAGCGCTCATCTCTATATCAACTGTATCGCCATCCTCAGTTGAATGCTGTGGAGACTTGGGAGCTATGTCAAAATGCCCTGCTGTTCACTTTAAAAGGCTTCAGGCCTAGTGCAGCATATAGCTCAGAAAGCAGTCCAGAAAAGGCCTGTGTCCTACAACACATCCTGAAAGCACATGGAGGTAAGTATTTGGGTTTATTTTTATTTGGCAGTGTGCTGTTGGGCCACTGTGGGGGGAGGGGGCATTATTATAACTAGAGGATGCACTATGAGGACGTTGGTCCTACTGGGGCACTATTTATGAGCATTTTAGTATTGGTACACATAAGCGGCCATTTTTAGTACTGGAACACATTATAGGAGACGCTATAGGGACATTTGCTCTACAGGGGGCACTAAAATGGGATATATTTTGTACTGGCACACATTATAAGGATGGGCACTATGGGAACATTGATTCTTCTGGGGTCACTAAGAGGGGGAATTTAATCATCATGGCTGTCTGGCCCGAATAGAAAAGATGAGGAAAGAGAACATCTACATTAGAGGAGACATCACTTGATGTAAGAGGTATGCGGTGCTGTATTACCCTGTATGTGTTATAGCGCTGTATGGAATGTTTTCCAAGTAGCTATTTAACATTTAGCACTGGAGGGAAGGGTTTAGGTTGAGAATTTGGCATGGGGAGGGCTAGTTTCAATTTTTGCCTTAGGCAGTATAAAACCTTGGTGCACCCCTGGGGGTTGCCATCTTGTGAATAATGGTTCATTGCTGCAGAGATATAGTGATTTCATCTTTTTCAAACACACTTTATTATGTTGGATACAGTGTATCAATTTCATTCATATGAACTCAGATGAACCTTCTTTAACCTGGATGAATTATAGTATCACTTTAAGAGATTTTTATATTTCTGATGCTCTTTTTTTACATAAAGGTGGTTTTATGCCATTGACAATAGGCAGGTTAATAGCCTTTGATTTTGGCCAGCATACCACCTTCTAATACAGTAGTCCTAATATTTCTTCCTAACAAGAATGTATATAATGTACTAATTTTGCAGTGTAGAAATATTACAAATTATGTGATATGCCATACCTGGCATACAATTTGCGATTTTTCTCTCCTCACCACTTTTTAAAAGTAGTGAAAGTATGTGAGGCTTAGTGGGATTGGGTGAAGCCAACATGTTTGGGACAAAGCGGTTTTCCAATCGCTTGATATTGATGACTTATCCTTAAAATAGATCATCAATATTAGATCTGTGGGGGGTTTTAAAGGAGCCAGAAGTAGAAAGCTCCATCCACTGTGTAGTGGTCCCAATCCCAAAGACTTCCTCTAGGGAATGGTCAGACTAGCCCCTACACAAAATCTCAAAAGGTCACAATTACCCACCATGAACCTCTCTCTTAAAAACTCGCATGTTTTCCTTCCTCCTGAGGTTGCCAATGTGATCCCTAATTCTACAGGAATTCCCTGTTGGTTTTATCTGATGTAGTCCAATGGGCAGGGTCATGTGGCTAAGTAGTTGACACGGAATGATTTATAATTAATTGAAAAAATCATATTATACATACTTGCCCAGTTGCGATACTAATGAAAGTCGCAGAAGCATTAATGGAGCGACATGCTCTACAGCCTCAGCACCTATAACAGGCCAAGGATTTGCGGTTAAACCAAGTGTCAGTAATATGTGTATAATGGCTCTGTACTAGGTGACCTTTTAACCCCTTCAAGTCACAGCCAGTTTTCACCTTCCTGACTGAGCTTATTTTTTAAATTTTACGAAGGGTTGAGAGAGGGAGCACCCTCCCTCTGTAAACCCTTTGCATGTTGTGGTCAGCATTAACTGTGGCACCTAAGGGGTAGATCAGCTTGCATTAGAGTTTTTATCCATGCCAGTGGATATAGCAGGAGTCTGACTGACCAATCAGCACGTCATAGTACTATGGAGCTGGTTGTTAACTCCCGTCCTGCTGTGTCATACATCGCAAAGGGATTAAATCCCTGCCTTTACAAAAGGTGATAAGGATGTGTAGTTAACAAGTTTTCCAAATCCCTGTCAAGTTTCAGTAGAGGGGCTGACGCGAAACACGTGTCGGGGTCTCTTGGAGGTGCCACTAGCCAGGTCTGTATTGTGTATAATGTGGGGGAGCCACATGGTTTGATTTTGCATTTATTTATACTTGTTTTTCCATCCCACCTTCTCCACTACTTGCTACTACTTGATGTCCCGACGTGTTTTGTGCACTCTCCATGTTGTGTTTGCCTTTGCCAATTTATGCATCTATTTATTTGTTTTATCGATTTCAATAAAGATATATTTTTGAATAAATATTTGTGTATTATATTTGTGTATATGCTGAGTGTCTGGGCTTGTCCCATCTAGAAGTTTCCATAGACCCTAATTTATTTGTTAAGGATCTCTCTAATTCTGACTTGTTATGAAATATATCTATGATCTGTAGATCAGGACATAAACTCTTGGATACTTCCTTCTTTTTGGGTATTAATAGTGAGGTACTGTTCCTAGAAAGCTCTTTAAGCATGCCCAAGGGGTACACGCACACCAATGCCTCTTGTATAGCATGCAGCGCAGGGGGTAGTGCATTACAAATTGCGCTGAGAAGCGGTTTAAATTTTGCTGAACTAGCTCTGAACTAGTGAGTTGGCGGGACCCAGTGCCATGGGTGGCTTTGTCAGATAGCAAGGTGCTGTTTGACCCCTGGGTCCTGCCGCTTGCTGAGGCAGTGCCACGCTGCCACTGCGCAGTACTGCGCCAAAGTTTAGAGTAGGTCCCACTCCTGGAGGCAACCTTGATGCAGTGAGTGGGCTTATTGCCTTTTGATCAGAACGCACACCAATGCATCTTGTATAGTGTGTGTGCAGCTGCTTGACTAATGAGCTAATCAACACATATGATGGGTTGTTTGTTCCACCGCTTGCCTCAGCAATATGTTCCTCTAACTTGCTAGGCCCTGTATGTGTGCTATAGTCCTTTGTCTGCCTGTGTACTGACTTCTGTCTGATTCACAGATTTGTGTCACCTGCCCTGACCTTTGAACTGTTTCACAGATTCAAACAAACTCTTCTGCCCTGGCCTCGGCCTGTTATTGGCTACGAGTTTGCCTGTTCCATCGGTGCTCCGCACTGGTGTCTCTGACCCTTTTGGTCGGCAGCCAACCACTCAGAGACTACTCAAACAGGTAATGGCCTAGTGAGTTTCCAGCAGCGAAGACCAGATCCCTTTATATGGGTTAAAGGGTCAAAAACAGGGAATCACTAGGATAACTCACTAAGGTGTAACCTATAGCCGAATCCATTGGTTGGCACAGTGAGAACCATTGTCCGTAACACCAAAATTCAGGATCAGGATATATAACCTGGAAACAATATGCCTCTATGCTTTTGCTTAGTTTTGCTTTTTGCTTAGTTTTCAACATGATACTTGGTTCAATATTCCTTTCAGCTTTCTGATGTAGTGTGGGGTAGAGTATGTAGGAAGAATCTCATATCAATTGTTACCATTTAATAGATTAAAGACCCCCATACACACCAGAGTACTGGAGGCTGGATCTGCCACTTTTGGTGGGGCCAAGCCAACACTCTGGATGTGCATACTTTGTTCCCAACTCTTCTGTGGTAGATGATGTCAGAGGAGAGAAGGATCGGATATACTGAATTTTAACACCTGATCTATTTGTTCTCCCAGGCGATAAGCCAATGCTAGATGTGTCTGGCAGCAGATTTCTTTACTCTTCCCATTTGAAAACACATTGAGAACATGGTTGGCCATGTGCATAGTGAGGTCAGGAGAGATAGCCGTTGCAGATATTGAAGTTGTATGATTACCTTCAAGAACATGCCACAATAATCAGAGGAATTCAGATAAACAGTGTTACCCCCCCCCCTTTATCTGAATGTTTTAGCCATTGGGTAAATAAATGTTTTTTAACTCTCCAGTGATCCCATCTAAAAACACATCAACACAGGTTCCACATGTTCATTAGCAGGTGGAAGCTGTTCTGGCAGAGAGAGTGATCTTTAAATAGAATGGAACTTACCATTCCATTCTCCCCCCTTTTTAGCAGAAATGGGCTAGGCCTGCTTCCTACCAGGGCAGCTTATGCAGGAAGCTGAGTGGAGATGAGAGTTAGAAGAGACAACATGGCGCAGTGAGGGGAGCGTCCCCCGACCCCCGAAGCAGGAAGCAGGAGCCAGGGGAAGCAGTTCATAGCACAATAGCTCCAGCCAGTTCATAGACTGAGTATCAAGATGGGGTCAACGGCCAAAGGAACCCCACTCAAAGGTACCAGAACTGCTAGAAAGTCCAGTACCCAGACCAAAGCCAGAGATTAGCACCACAGAAAAAGATAAAGCAAGTTCGCCTGCCAGTTTACCCTTAGCCTGTTGAAGCCAAGAGAAAGATCAAGTATTGTCTGGATGCAAGTTTATTAGATGCAAGTTTATTCAAGTAAAACTGTTGAACCTTACCAAATCTGAACTTCACTTATTCTTCCAACTACATCTCCTTGGATGCTATGGAGCTCTCCTTCAGTCCTTTACCAAGTAGGAGTGGAGCATTGGAGCATAAAAGTGACTATTCTACATTGGAACTGTGCCAGAACTTGACAACTCTGGCATAGTTTGCCTGTTACACAGATTGTAGAAACATATGCATTTTACTTTGTAATATTTAGCGGTATGTACATTTACAGAGTGTTGATCAAGAGAGCCCAGTTACGCACTCTTTTTGGACCAGGATTGTGCAACTATAGCAATATTTTATTATATGTGATTTTATGTGATATTTTATGTGATATTTTATAACCTCCTCACTATAACCTCCTTGTTTTTGGAGGATTGTTCACTTACCCAGTCAGGCTATATTGACACATGTCGGTTTTTGCAGCATTTCTAGTTCGTGTTCACAGGAACCTGTAAAGAAGCAAATGGCTCCCTAGATAGCCATGTGGCCAAATATACACTCCATTGGGTGGCATATATATAATGAGACAAGCAAATTTCTTGAAATTCATTTTGGGTCCATTTTAACCAATTTGATTTGAATCAGAATCGATTCCACACAAGTCAAAGTGCTCCAATTAGCCTGAAAATTGGTATATGACACTTTGAAGACTCAAATCCACCCCCTTAATGCAAAGACATCAATAGTAATTAATGTCCGAGTGACACTGACATATACAGCTTTTGGGAAATGCATGGTTTACTTTGTTAACAGACAGCATGCTCCTGTGAACAAGGCAGACATAGCAGAGTTGGAGAGGGTTCAGAGGAGGGCAACTAAAGTAATAACTGGAATGGGTGGACTACAGTACCCAGAAAGATTATCAAAATTAGGCTTATTTACTTTAGAAAAAAGACGACTGAGGGGAGATCTAATAACTATGTATAAATATATCAGGGGCCAGTACAGAGATTTCTCCCATGATCTATTTATCCCCAGGACTGTGACTGTGACGAGGGGACATCCTCTGCGTCTGGAGGAAAGAAGGTTTGTACATAAACATAGAAGAGGATTCTTTACGGTAAGAGCAGTGAGACTATGGAACTCTCTGCCTGAGGAGGTGGTGATGGTAAGTTCACTAAAAGAGTTCAAAAGGGGCCTGGATGTGTTTCTGGAGGGTAATAATATTATAGGTTATAGTTACTAGAGATGGGTCGTTGATCCAGGGAGTAATTCTGATTGCCTGAGTGGAGTCGGGAAGGAATTTTTCCCCTAAAGTGGAGAAAATTGGCTTCTACCTCACAGGGGTTTTCTGCCTTCCTCTGGATCAACTTGTAGGATAACAGGCCGAACTTGATGGACAGATGTCTTTTTTTAGGCCTTATAAATAGAGATGAGCGAGCATGCTCGGCCGTGCATGCTCGGGTGCAATTTTCGCGTATTTGCGTACGCATTTTAAAATCGGTACGCTAATACATACGCATATTTTAATCTGTACACAAATGCGTACGCATAATGTACAAAATTTTAAAATGCGTACGCATTAGTGTACAGATTAAAATATGTGTATGTATTAGCGTACTGATTTTAAAATGCGTACGCAAATACGCGAAAATTGCACCCGAGCATGCTCGCTCATCTCTACAGTTATAAACTATGTTACTATGTTACTAGAAACAGAGTGCAGTGTTTGCATTCTGGATTTGTTATGCTCTTTAAAATGAAAAAAGTTCCAAAAATTTTCTTGTTTAAACATACATTTTCTCCTGCATAAAACAAATGGTGCACTGTCTCTTTAAGCATTGCAGTAGCCTCTATACCTGAGCTCCTGCAGCCCTGACTGTAACACACACACAGTACACTAACTGCCCCTATGCTGTCCCTAATGATAAATCCTGACTTTCTACCTAGGAATGCCATCTACCTTACTAAATATATATTATTTGCAATCACTGTACTATCACTGCAGGACCCTTTAATGGCTATCTTGTGTCTTCAATTGGTGCCATGTCCTGTCACATTAGTGGCTAAGCTCACAATGACGTCTGTGCTTCAGAGCTAGCATACAGCATAATAGGCCAGTCAATATCCTCCCTCCTGATTGGATGTCAGGCTGACTGCAAAGAATTGTGGGAAAGTCTGCCATCCAGCGCACCATCCAGTCATGTGATCCTCCATATTCATCTTCTCTGCCCTGTTTCACTTGCAAGTGTACAGAATTTTTTTTCTAAAAAAGTGACAGGCACCATTTTACGTGATTCATCTGAAGCTGAATCGCCATAACTTTGGATTAATTGAAAGTAGAATTTTGGTGAAATTGGAGGCAAATGTGATTCTCCCACTTCTAGGGGAGAACACCTCTAAATGTTTGGAGTCTGATAGAAAATGCCACATTCATAAAGAATCTGGTAAAAAAAATTTAAAAAAAGCTTACAGAGGTTTTATATATCTCTATAGGAGCCATAATATTGCTGTATGCATGAGCCCTAAACATGTTTATAAAGATGTAATCAAACTTCATAAAATAAATAACATATGGATTTAATGTTTCCTGTCATTCCATGCCTAAATAATATTTTACCTTCTCAACTTTAACTTTTAAAGGGGGTAAAAGTCACATAAAATAATGGTAGAAAGTCTGAAAAAGGTAAATCAGCTATTTAAAGCTCATCAAATATAGGGAGTCTTTCTACATTAGGTAAGATTTCCATTTCAACACAGTTGAGGAAAGTTTTTCAATTTATGTCACGGAAATATTTATTACAAAGGGCTATTTTTTCAACTATAAAGAAACCACTTTATTTCCATGAATGCGTACAGTGAAAAGTTAATGCATTTGTTTTACTAGTAAGTTAGTTTTAGAGTTCCCGTAACAACTCTGCTTAACATTACGAGTGATACATAAGAGCCCTAAACAAGCGTTCCATCTCCCTCAGTAAATGGTGTCAGAAAGGTAAATACAGAAAAACCAATGTAGTATCATGGCAGGATCCAAGGCTAACAGAGAGCTGTTTATCTTGTAATTGACTCAAAAACTGGAATTCTGGGAGAAAAGAACATATGAGTACACCGCACACATTAATTTTCCAACCTTGCTCAAAATGTTTTATATATCTTGTGATAGTTGGTTGTAAGTAAGGAAAAAATAAGGTATTGTGAGATTTTTTTCTGAGTCTTAAAGCATTTTCTGATGTTACAATTAAAGGGACTGTCCCACCATACCATACTTTTTCCAAACTCTCCCATACATTCAGATATTGAAAATGCATACTAACTGGATAGGTCCAGTATCTGATTGATGGGATAGGTCAGGGATGCTCAACCCGCGGCCCTCCAGCTGTTGCAAACTACAATTCCCAGCATGCCTGCACAGTCTATAGCTTACAGCAATGGCATGGTGGGAGTTGTAGTTTTACAACAGCTGGAGGGCCCAAGGTTGAGCACCCCAGGGATAGGTTATCAGAATTTGATCCATGGGGGTCCCTGACAATCAGCTTTTTGAGAAGGCATCGACTCATAATAGCACCACAGCCTTCTCTCAGCTCACATTGTATAGCGGCTGTGCTTGGAATCGCTGCTCAGTCCCATTCACTTCAATGGGGCTGAGCTGTACCTAAGCCATGAAACCAATGAATGTGACGTCACTCGCTACTGTGAGCACCTGTGCCTTCTCAAACAGCTGATCAGCGGGGGTCCCAGGTGTCAGATGCCCACCGTTCAAATACTGATGACCTATCCTAATCCTAAAGATGGCATAAGCTGACTAGGCCTGCACCAGTTTTAAATCAGGTGCAGGGATAGACACTTTTCCCTAAGTTTTTTACGCCAGAATTGTAGCACAATTTTGGAGCAAAATGGTGAATCTTGGATCCTACACCATTTCCCATAAAGCTCCACCTCCTTTTTTTCAAAGCTTCACTCTGTGTCAAACATGTCAGAAAAAAAGTGCAGAAACCCTAGATGCACCAATTTGCAACAATATGGACCATTTTTTAAACAGATGTTTGGCGCACATAAATTAGTGTCCAATTAGCTGTAGGAAGAAATTTAAAGGCAGAGCATTGTTTTTTCATTTTACTTCATAATTAGCCCTTCAGGTCATAGGCTGCTTACCAGTTTTGCCTACTCCTAACTGAAGGTCATTTATGTTATTTTTTCTACCAGGTGCGTCACAGTTATTTGCTCATAAAAGACAAGTAACTTTAAGTTGTACACTGTGATTATGTTTATGATATTTTTATAAGGGGAGTAGCACAAATGTGGCATGAAACTGTGGACACATCATGAAACAATTACATGTAAGTCATGCCATAACTGAAAATATCTGCCACACAACCAAAGCCTTCATGTAGCCTAAAGCCTAATGTAGAGTGTTCCATATGTTGTATCTGTCATTTATATCATACTAGCAGAAGGACCCAGCTTTGCACGGGTATAATCTATTTCATTTAATGTTTGTGTTAAAAGATATCGACAGAATCCTCTATAACAGTGGCATCTACAGAACCCTCCCTCCTTAACAGTGACCTCCACAGCCCCCCACCCATTAACACTGACCCCCCCACAGTGCCTCGTCTCCTTAAAATGGGACCTCCACAGCAGCCCACCCCCTTAACTTTGACCTTCACAGCAGCCTGCCCCTTTAACAGTGAGTTCCACCCCACCCCCTTGTCAGTGATCTCTACAGGGGCTTGCCCCCTTAACAGTGACCTCTACAGCACCCACCCCTTAACACTGACCATAGGTTACAGTCCCCTTAACTGACCTCCACAGTGACTGCCCTTTTAACAATGACTGCCACAGTACCCCGTTCCCTTAACAGTGACCTCCACTGTACCCTGCTGCCTTAACAGTAACCTTACAGTACACTTCTGCCCCTTTAATAGTGGCCTCTACAGTCCCCTCCTCCCTTAATAGTGACCTCCACAGTGCCCTCCCCTTTAACAGTGACCTCCACAGCGGCTGCCCCTTTATTAGTGACCTCCACAGTACCCCATCTCCTTAACAGTGATTTGCACAATAACCTGCCCCCTTAATAGTGACCTCCACAGAACTCTGTTCCCTTAAAATGTGACCTCCACAACATCCCGTCCCTTTAACAGTGACCTCTACAGAACCCCGCCACTTAATATTGACCTCCATAGCGGACCGGCCCCTTAACTGTGACCTCCACCGTTCCCTGCCCCATTAACAGAGACCTCCACAGTGCCTAACCCTTTAACAGTGACCTCCACAGCGGCTGCCCCTTTATTAGTGACCTTCACAGTACCACGTCTCCTTAACAGTGATTCCACAACACCCCGTCCTATTAACAGTGGTCTCTACAGCAATCTACCCCTTAACACTGACCTCCATAGCAGACCGTCCCCTTAACTGTGACCTCCACAGCAGCCAGAGGTCTTAGGTTTTAGGCCGGACAGTCCGACTTTCAGGACTTTGCAGTCTGAACATGAACTACAGGGAGAAAGTCACGCTCCCTCCCACCCCTGCAGCTAACAGAAGTTGATTTTTACCTTCATTTTTTCAATCCCTGTCGGCTGCGGAATGGGAGGGGCGTGGCTTAGTGTGACCTGGGGGAGGGGATTTTAAGTGGCCATTCAGGCCTCCGCTTTTGAGGGAGGCCTGAATGGCCACCCTACCTGCCCCCTTAACTGTGACCTCCACAGAACTCCGCTCCCTTAACAGTATCATCCACAGCACCCTGCCCCTTTAAAGCTGATGTATAGGAGTGAACAAAGATGGCTGGGTTGTTATGGAAACCTGGTTTAAAACTGTGTGTATGTGGAAACTAAGGGCCTGCGAGCTTCTATTGGCTGATAACGGACATGGTACGTGCTAGAGAGCTGAGACCTAAAACCTTCCCAGACACCTTCCGCTAGGATTCCTCTAGCGGACATACACACATACATACGCAACATACACTCAGCTTTATATATTAGATTTGTGTTCTGCTATAATCTGTCCTTAAATCTAGTCACCCTTGTCAGCAATTTATGGAGAAAAAAGTTCTCATATTGTACTTAAAAAAAGGTGCATTCACATGATAGTAGGCGGTCTGTGCCCATGTTGTGGACCAAAAACAGTGGGTCCGCAATATATGGACACCAGCCGTGTGAATCCCTAAATGGGTCCGCAATCCTCAAGATACTGTGCAGTGCGCAGTGGAGGCATGGATAAGAAGCTCACAGAAGCCCTCAGAAGCACTTCCGTGAAATTTTTGGCCCATGGCTCCGCACCACAAAAGAAAGGATATGTCCTATCTTTTGCTGTATATTGAGGATCGTGGACCCATTCAAGTCAATGGGTCTGTGGTGCAATATGAGATTCACACGACTGATGCCTGTGCATTGCGGACCACACAGGCGGCTTACATTCGTGGGAATGTACCATAAAAATGTATACAAACACAATTTCACAGTAGTAACAGCCATCTTAATTTTTACCAACTGTGACTTTGTCTGGCAGAATGATGGAGTGACGTAAGAGCTCAGGTAACACCTAAATGTACACAAGCTACAGTGTTAGCCATCACCCACGGTATTGTGGGGTTGTCTGCTTTTTACTATTGATGACCTATCCTCAGAATAGGTAATCAATAATCAGATCGGCGTGGGACCGACACTCCCAATGACCAGATGTTTGAAGAGAAGGCAGCGGTCATACGAGCGCTGCCTAATCTCCTCTGTTTACCAGCTCATCACAGCAATTGCAGTGGTGAGCAGGTTTTATTACAAGTATGGTGTCCGCATTCACTTCTATGGGACGGCTCTGTCTGTTCAAGTGAATGCTACAGAGTCGCCCCATTGAACTGAATAGGGATGCCATACTTGTAATTACACCTGATCACTACTGCAATTGCTGCGGCGAGCAGGGTAAACAGAGCAGAGAAGGCAGCGCTCATATGAGTGATGCCTTCTCTTCAAACAGCTGATCGGTGGAAGGCCGTGAGTCAGAACCCCACCGATCTGATATTGATAACCTATCCTGAGGATAGCTCATCAATAGTAAAAAGCGGACAACCCTTTTCAACAATGTTTTGTGGAGAATCTTCTGGAAAAACCTAGAGTGATTAGAGTGATTGGTTTGATTCTAAATTAATAAACTTAGGTTACGAATTTCCCCAAAACTTCAGTTTCTATTAATCCGAAGTTTTTGGGATCTGCTGTGGTCTGTTCTGAGGTCTGAAAAAAAAATGTTTTATTTTCCTACTCTAAAATCCAAGTGTGTCTTATCATTAGGTGTGTCTCATAAAAATATGGTATATCACAGAGAGATCACTATTAGAGTCAGGAGTCAGTGTGTCATATTGTGTAACTTATTCAGGCTGCCTCATGGAGGTTGGTAGTGACAGCCATTTGTCAGACTGCTTGTGCTAATGAGCAGCATTTAAATCCATACTACTTAATTTTTTATTAGTGTAAATTATCCCAATCATCAACATAACTCACATTCACAGACGGTCAGTCAGGCTAATGTTATTTAAAGTTGCAGGCAGCATTTAAAGGCTATACAACTCAACTTATTTGTTACTGTACTGATCACCGAGTATGAACCCACTGTGCCAACTAACCAGTTTGGTGTAGGACTAACCCTAAGGGCGATAATCTGGCAACCTCTACAGTTAGCAAACAGACCACTACCTTCCGGATAGTCCCGCTACAGTTACCAACTGACCCACTGGGGTCAGGGACACTGCTGCAAGCACCAGAGGTTCTAGACATAGAAAATACACCAAAACTACAGGTACAAATTGAACAGTCACTTATACTGATTATGGGTCTTTGGCAGAACTTGGAACTGTAGGAAACTTGGTTGGCTGACACAGGGAAACCACACCACAACTGCAGATATTTTGCAACTCTGAACTAGAGACACTAGGAGAGCTTGCAAGCAGAGTACTGGTGGATGCAGGAATATTTCAGGCAAGGAAACCAGGACTGTTGCACAGGAAGGGCATACAGACTAGGAGAATTCACAAACAGTTGGCACTACCCTTTCTTGTTCCAATCGCTGCAACTCTTTGGGACTCCATGGAACCTCATCAGGATGGTGCGGTGGTGCTCAGCCATCTAGTCATGTGCAATCAAATCTTCAAAGATGAAAAATTCAGCACTTACTAACTGGTGATTGCCGCATTTATCATACTTAAAGATTGAATACAGACTAGGAGAACTTAAACAGAGACTTGAACTGAGAGCTGAACTGTGAGCTCAGGAGTACACCGGCAGGATAGGTACAAGGCAGGAACACAGACTAGATAATGCAGGATAAAACACAATAGAATCACTGGAGCACTAAGGCTAGTTGCACACGAAGTGGTAAATTCTTCCTAGACTCTTCCAGCAGAAGAATAGCCCGCCGGAAGACATTGTATCTGGCATAGCCAGATATTACCTGACCCCGCCAAAGCCCAAAAATGGGACTTGGCCCGTTTTATAGTCAAAAAACGCTGCTTCATGTGAAATCACCTCAATCTTTATCACATACATAATTTACAATCACAACTATATTATTATTACAATATTAATCCTGGTGCTTATAGAGTTACAATCACAGTTACTAACTGTACGGTATATTCTCGAGTAGTAAACTCTGTCCCAAAATTTATTAAAAAATCATTTGGTCACATATTATTTATTGCCTGTATATCTGTCTGATTCATCATGTTCTACATTTAACTGCTGCTGCCGGGAACCCTACCATACCCTGCCACAGTATAACAAACATTAAACTGCCTCCAAAAAAGGTATAATTTGTTTAAACACCTGTCTTTCCAGGACAATATTTATTTTCTTAAAAATAACACCATACCATAACTCCTGCCTATTCTAAAAGTAGAATATATTTTTTCTCTTTGTCACATCAAATTAAGAGGGGGTGTATCTACTTTTTTATAATTCCTTCTTCATTACAGCCTCCTGCCCAAGAGCTTCTCCATAGGATAACTTGGCAAAGAGACCTTTAATAACAATTCTCTTTAGAGACTTGGCAGGTTGTCTCATGGATCAAAAAAATATCTCATGGTGTGAGTTATTGGGAGACATCTCAGAAGCTTTTGTTATGTTGGTATTAATACACCTGTGCTTTTTTGCTAAAATGGATATTCTTACCCAGTTGAGGGGATTATTTCCACATGGGATGGCTGTGCCCACAGGTTCATTTTTTTCTGGATCTAAAATGGATAATTCTTACCAGTTGAGAGGATTATTTCCACATGGGGTGGCTGTGCCCACAGGTTATTTTTTCTGGATCTCGATATTTGCTTTTATGAAAACAGTGTCTAATTTATTGATTTCCCCTTCGCCTTCACTAGCACTGTGCTTTTTGGATGCAAATCCTTTTCCGTCTAGCTTAGAGGTTGTATTGAGTCATATTATTCTTGCTGCTCGCCTAGCCATTGTCAAAAGATGGTAACCCCCTGACCCTTTGACTTTAAAAGATGCTACCTGCAGTACGTCTACTCAGCTTTCCTGGAAGATCATCCTCCATTGCTTGGCTACCATGAACACTTTTTCAAGCCATTGGAAAACCATCATGGCTTCGAATGGGTTACCCTGGTTCTGATTATGCTGATACTCCTCCCCACCTTATTATCCCTGGAGGGTTGGGTTATATTTTGTACCAAATATATGAAAAATGTCTTTTTTTCTCTTTTTTTTCTTCTTCCTTTTTTTGAAACCTATGCTCTTGTTTTGGATCTTTGTATTATTTGTATATCTATGATACTGTTAATCACTTTCATAATATATGAAAACCTCTGTTTTGAAAATTTCGATAAAAGCATAATAAAAAAAATTGCAGCATACCTGTTGCTGTTCCACAAAAAAGGGATAATTTTTGGACTGCTTATCAAAACCAAGACATCATTAGAAAGGAGTGTGTATGTGTACAAGCATCGGCAGGCATCTGCATCTAATTTTTAAACAACTTGTTTTAAACAAGTCATTGGCCCAGATTCACCATTTTTTCACTCCAGAATTCTGGCATCAAAAAGTTGCAAAAATAGGAGTTTCACGACCTTTTGTATTTTTACAACATTTAGTGTTGTAATGTGGGTAGAAAAGTAGGTGTGGTTAGCTATGCTAATGAGTTTCACTTCAGATTTATCATTGAGAGCTTTTCCAGACAAAAGTGTTAGGTCTAGGGATAAGACACAATTATCAAGTAACATGAGACATTTGATAAATGACTTCCGCTTATAATAAATCCCCCCCTTTGTTTCTTCTGATACCACTGTGTGTGTAATCACCAGCAGATATCTGCCCACAAAAAGGAATCATTTTTGGACCATTTATTAATTTTATAAAGCGTAAAAGTCTGACAGTGCAGTGTGTTTTAAACAGGCTGTTTGTTACCACTGATAAACATGCATTTACATAACCACATCTGTCAAATGTGTTGGATGCAGTCCTGGGAGACCCCAGAGTGTCATACACGACTTCTCAGGGCAATAGGGAATCCTTTGTTTTGGATTGAATATATTCAGACCGAATCGAGTCTGACTGCAGAATTGATAGATTCAAATTTCCGGAACTTCTTATTTACTTCTCCAGTAAATCCAAATTGAACCATGAAAAACATTTCTGACTTCTGATGCAATGACTCACATTTACCATTGTGAGTTTGTCTTGTCATAAAATGTAAAAAAAAATTTGGTTCATCAACTTTTAGAGGTATTTATGAATCACGTGATAACAAGTTGGCATGGTACAAAATTCTGTTCCAAAGTAAGCTAACCAACAGGTTGTTTGAAGGTGATGTCCCACAAAAAATATTCTACAGTTTTGAAACCAGCAACTGGATCTGAATACTTTTGTAGTTTCATATAATTAAAAATTTAGCATAGCCACTGAGTTATTCAATAAAATGTATCTGTATAGTGCCACCTGCAGTTTGTTTTTTCTTATTTCTTTGACCTGCTCACTGAGATGGCCGCACATGCTCAGTTTCATCCTTCAACTGCCTCCTGAGCTGTGATAGGCAGAGCATGGACAGGCCCGTTAGCTGCAGCAGAAAAGACACTCCCTCTGAGCTGCCAGCTTGATATAAATCTAGCAGAGCAATGAATGGGGGAGATCTCTGGATCCATGTGAGGTACAGGGCTGGTTCTAACTTTGTTAGAAAGAGACTGTCATATCCTACATAATGTCTGGTTTCCATATTTTACATTAGTCATGGGATAATCCCAAATTTCTTATGCAGCATAAGCCACTTGGTTAAATTTGCTACACTTGCTTGTCTATGTTTACGGCGTCTACATTTTAGACAGGATTATTAAATATTCTTATCTGTCCTCACACAGCACATAAATACTGATCTGGATCATATATATGTTCAAAAGAAACATAGTTATGGCACATTAGTAAGTACTGCTTTTTTGCTTTCTTTTAAGGTACTGTTCATTTGCAATCCTTGGGTAAGGCACTAGGGGTGCCTAAATATTTGTCCTTAGCATTTTTTATTATTTGAATCATATCACTCATTCCCTGTCCATGGTGCTGACACAAATAATTACACATGCATAACTAATCCGTGTCTCCATAGCTATAGTAAAGATTTACATGCTTAATATCATAACATTGCAATCTCATCACTTTCAACACTACTGCACTTTCAGTTTCTCTTTAAATTAAAATTTCTCTACTGTATTTTAACTTTTCTGTCCATATTGTGCAAATTACTTGATGTCAGATAATGTTTGTGCAGATGGCCATCTAAACAATAATGATTTTCTTGAAGTAGAGATTCAAACACATGCAGTCACTGCTTCTGAGATTCCCAGCAGACTTGCTGTAGATGCCAGTGACTTTAGAACCTGAATCCTACTCTTGCCCCATTAGTAAAACATATGAATGTCAGATGAAACAAATGTGCCTAATTACTATGTTTCCCCAAATAAAAGAGTATACTGCACCGTACATCCTACTGGTAGAACACAGAGGTTCTTGTTCATAGGCATATATTACTTCAAAGAAACAGCCAATTCTAAGCTTCAGCTATTCCCCCATGTACAAAGCAGTGAATGTTGATTACACAATTAAACTTATTATATGGCTACAGTACAGTTCATTCACAGGATGTAAGGTAATGTAACATACTAACATAGCAACATAGTACAGCTGAAAAAAGACATACGTTCATTCGTTTCAGTCTATTATTCTGCAACATTGAATCAAAGCTGCAAGATTTAGGATTGTGAGCGAATTGTATAGTTTTAATTAGGTTTGAGCAAATCGACCTTCAGATCATAGATCCGAAGTTGATTAGTTAACAAACTTTGCTGTTAATGCTGTTTTTGTATATCATTAAAATGTATTGGCTGCATGTAGCCAAACTTGGTCTATGGTATTCCTTTCTGTGTATTTAAAAGCATTTTAAACTAGGAATCCAAAGTCGTCTTTGGTACTGGCTGGTACTTTGGTACCAAAGCCCACTTCGTAACAACAGGCAGGGAGCAAAAGATTATGTTTTTTCCACAGATACAACAGGCTGGGGTTGAACACAATGTGCTTGTAATATATAATGATAGATATGCGATTGATTGATTGATTGACTGATAGACAATACAGTGGCTTGTTTTGCAGTTGAACAAGCCTGTAAAAATTCTCCCTTCTATATGAGAGTAGCAGCATAGTTCAGATGGCACTTTGTCCATGTGGGTCCCCAACAGCTACAGGGCGGCCAGCAAGATGTGAAAGCTGTTTTTTCTTCCACCACCACATCTTGTTGTATCAGCATGAGCATCTGTTCTGAGATAAACATCTAGGGGATGACGTTTTTCATGCTGCACTTGTTCCTACTGACAAATCTGATGGCCTCTTTGAAGGGCCTTAGTATATGAAAACATGTCTTACATGAGATGCCACTGCCTGACCTCCAGACAATGCATGCTCCCTGCTGAGGTGGTCATAAGCATGACTGAAATGACAGCACCCTTTGCAAAGCCATGGTACTTTTTTCCAAAAGCATTGTACCACTAAATTTATCAAGTGTGCCATGCAGGCGACATATTTTATTAACTAATCGACTATGTGGCTGACCAGGGTTGATCACCTCTAAAACTGCATGGCAATGCAATGCTTTACTTTACACATATGATAGGTGGGAGAGGGGTTGAGAGCAGCACTCTGCCTGCTTCTGGGAATGGGATGGGAGAATGTCCATGGAGGAAGAGGTGGAGCAGGTGGATAAGCGCATGGTGTGGGAACCAGACTGACAAAAACACGATGGTGTCAATACTACCTGTTATGGTGCTTCCTCACTGCTACCTTGAAAAAAACATTGACCCAGTGGGCCATGAAAGACATGTACGATCCCTGCCTGTAACAGCTGCTCCAGGTGTCCACAGTGGCATGCACCTTGCTGCACAGCAAAAATTGCAAGGAACAAACCCCCTCTCTATGCCACATGAAAACACAAGACAGGGGTGGCTTTTTTGGAGCAATTATTGCAAATAAGTATCTTTCAGTAAGGCTGAGTTCCCTCCATCAGTTTCCTAAAGACAGCACAATCCACTAAGTAGTACAGCAGTGACTGCACCACCAGCGACTTGGCCATGCTGGAGTTAAGCTTGCATAACATTGGATTGCTGTCCTCTTAGAGGTTTTTCCTGACTGCACATTCCCTTATGTATGGCTGACATTTGGAGTGGGAGAAGCATTAACTGATGATGATAACGACATATGTTCAGCATGTGGATGTGGCCTGGTTGCTGCCAAAGGAGACCTGCCAAGAAGGATACTCCTTTTGCACTGGCGACCACATCTATTTTCCCATGGAATATGGAGATGCCGCAGCCTGTGCTGCAGTAGAGATGTGGAGCCTACATTTGTGTTTGAATGCCAACAACTTATTTTAATCCTGCAGATCTTGCATATGGCCATGTTTTTCTCTCTACTGTGGAGAAAAACTGCCAGACAGGAGATGCCTGCACACAGCTAACAGCAGCCAAGCTTGGCTTAGGTCTGGCACATTTTGAACCTGCTGCCACAGTATCAGCAGTATCACCATTTCCCAAGCTGACTATAATAGAAGCAGATCTGGTCTGACTCTTGACAGTTTTTAGCAGGTTCTGGCCATACATTAACACTGCTTTTTATTGCTGCCACCGCAGCCACCACTCTCCTACTCTCACGTCTCCTCTTTCTCAGCACCCCAATCTGGCTCCCAGGTCCTGTCTAACACATAATCCTCATCACCCTACCTGCTACTGTGACTGTGATATTGCAGTGTCCCACTGCTAAGTCAGTGCTCCACTGCTAAAACAGTAAAAAATGTGTATTTTGGATTATGCATTTTCTGTAAGTAATTTGCACAAGGAGTTGGGCCCCATTCACACGACCGTATGAATGGGGCCGTATCTATCTGCAAAAATGCGGGAATAGATGCGGCCCCATTCACCTCTATGGGGCCAGGAGCCGCTGCACGGACCTAGCTCCGTGTGCCGCGGCTCTTTTGTAGCATGTCCTATACTTGTCCGTGCGCCACGGACAAGTATAGACATTTTCAATGGGGCCACACGGCGTATGTTCCGAGCGCTGCGGAACACACGCCGGGCGGCCCCCGTATATTTGCGAGTCCGCAGTAATGCGGACCCGCAAAAATACGGTCGTGTGAATGGGGGCTTAATAGGCCTCATATACCATTGCTAGCTTAGGCAGTTATACCCTCCCCATATGATATAATGGGTCTAGCCTAATGGCCTTGAAGAGAGCAGATGCAGAGAGAACAGTGAGAGAGAAGAAAAGATTTCATTGTGAACCCCTGACCTCCCTCCCAATTCCCTTCTCTGTAGTTGCTAAGTGCCACTGTCACTACCACTGCCCCTACTGCCACCACCGTGACTACAAATGCCACTACTAGCACCACCAACACATCTATAAATGGGGTCCCCCACCTCCCCTCCCCTCCTCATGGTAGTCCAAACACTGACTGTTCTCACGTAAGTCCTCAACAGGGAGAGTCTCTTGAGTATCTTTCATAGGGCACAGAGTTTTGTTGTCTCTTCTTTAGAAAAAAAGAAAGTGACCCACTAGAAGGGAGGCAGTGAAGATAGATAATGTTACAGAAAGGTTTCTCTCGGGTTGCAAGGAGGAGTTGCACTAGGAGTGCTGTAACCCCTGGCTCCAAGGCAGAGTGTCAGACTCAGAGTTGACCTCCACATCATGCTGTTGTGACTGATAGGACGAATGAGGCATCTAGTCCACAATCTCATCCTTTTTGTCCTCAATAATAATGTGGCACCAATCGAAAGCTATAAATGTGGCCTACTTTTATTACTACTACTTGCTGGATGGCTGGTGTTGCTATTGCTTTTTTGTACTACTAACCACATTCTGACTCTTGGATTATGAAACAGTACTAGCAAAACTTCAAGTGTGTTTTTTTTTTTTTTTTAATTTAAAGACAGAAGTGCCGTTAAATGTCCCTTCCTTATACAAATGCATTGAACACTGGTACTGACAATTTACAATGGTATTACAGTTTTGCAGTAAAATGCTTTTGCTGAACACTATCTTGAAGTAATACAACAAGTTCACTAACATAGTTATACTAATGCAGTTTTTGCCGTAAAACCCATTCAATAACACAAATACAGTAATGCAGTATTTGTAGTAAAATGCTTTGTGATGACTGAACAGTATCTTGAAGTAATACAATGTGCTCTAAAATGGGTAAAGTATTGCAGCTTTTGCAGTAAAATGCATTCACTAACATGGATATATATGCAGCTTTTCCAGTAAAAAGTGTTCAGTAATGGTAATGCAGAT
>ONZH01029931.1:0-39491 GCA_900303285.1 Rhinella marina | reverse complement strand
CCCCAGTGCCCCATGTGCCAGTAAAAATGCCCCCAGTGCCCCATGTGCCAGTAAAAATGCCCCAGTGCCAGTAAAAATGCCCCCAGTGCCCATAAAAATGCCCCCAGTGCCCCATTGTGCCAGTTAAAATGCCCCAGTGCCAGTTAAAATGCCCCCAGTGCCCCGTTGTGCCAGTAAAATGCCCCAGTGCCCCATGTGCCAGTAAAAATGCCCCAGTGCAGTAAAAATGCCCCCAGTGTCCCATGTGCCAGTAAAAAGGCCCCCCAGTGCCCCATTGTGCCAGTAAAAATGCCCCAGTGCAGTAAAAATGCCCCCAGTGCCTATAAAAATGCCCCAGTGCCCCCATTGTGCCAGTAAAAATGCCCCCAGTGCCAGTAAAATGCCCCATGTGCCAGTAAAAAATGCCCCAGTGCCCATGTGCCAGTAAAAATGCCCCAGTGCCATTAAAAATGCCCCCAGTGCCCCATGTGCCAGTAAAAATGCCCCCAGTGCCCATAAAAATGCCCCCAGTGCCCCATGTGCCAGTAAAAATGCCCCCAGTGCCAGTTAAAATGCCCCCAGTGCCCCATTGTGCCAGTAAAAATGCCCCCAGTGCCCCATGTGCCAGTAAAAATGCCCCAGTGCAGTAAAAATGCCCCCAGTGCCCCATGTGCCAGTAAAAATGCCCCCAGTGCCCATAAAAATGCCCCCAGTGCCCCATTGTGCCAGTTAAAATGCCCCCAGTGCCAGTTAAAATGCCCCCAGTGCCCCATTGTGCCAGTAAAAATGCCCCCAGTGCCCCATGTGCCAGTAAAAATGCCCCAGTGCAGTAAAAATGCCCCCAGTGCCCCATGTGCCAGTAAAAATGCCCCCAGTGCCCATAAAAATGCCCCCAGTGCCACCACTGTGCCAGTAAAAATGCCCCAGTGCAGTAAAAATGCCCCCAGTGCCCATAAAAATGCCCCCAGTGTCCCCACTGTGCCAGTAAAAATGCCCCCAGTGCCAGTAAAATGCCCCCATGTGCCAGTAAAATGCCCCCATGTGCCCCCAATAGAGCTCCGGTCGGTGCTACAATAAAAAAAAATAACACTTATACTTACCTCCAGCAGCGATGCGATGAGGCCTCTTCCGGCCTGTGTCCCGCGCTGTACGGCTCAGATGGCGCGATGACGTCATCGCGCCGCCTGAGCCGGCCTCTGATAGGCTGCAGGCCTCATCTCCCTCTGCCCCGCCGACGCCCGCAATTATGTGCAGGGCCGCGCCGCACCTGCCTAATTGGAGGTGCGGCCCTGCAAGGGTGGACTGGACCGGCCCACGGAGGGCAGCGGCCCTTCTGGCATTTGCCAGAAGTGCCAGACGGCCAGTCCGGCCCTGCTCGCCATTGTCCACCACCTCCTCAGACAACACTGGTAAATCCCCACTGTCAGCACACGGAGACAGCAAAAGGTCTTGCGAATTGGGGCAGAGAATGTTTCTGGGCTAGCACATCAGAGAAGGGGTGACTATGGGTTTCCAGGGAGTACGTGACCACAAGCAATCTCCATCCAAAAAGTCATACTGAGGCTCACCACCATGCTTTACACTGCAATCTTATTACTGAGGCTCACCACCATGCTTTACACTGCAATCTTATTGAAAGACAGACAATCAGGGGTTCACCGCCAGGTTGTCAGGCAGCATTTTTAAGTGGGTCACCATTACCGTGTCCCTGAAAATTGCCTTGGGGTCATCCCCAGACTATTGGCCAGATTTAGAAAAAATGGTGCAATTAGGGAGCCTCAGAGGCATCCATGCATGCTGCCCCTGCTGTTTCCTGTCCATTTCCGTGGTGTTTCCATCATTTTCTGAGGTTGCCAAGTTTTCACCCAGCCTTCCCTAGGCAGAGCCTTGGTCCCCTGCAAAAAATGCTCGAGTCTCCCATTGACTTCAATGGGGTTCGTTATTCGAAACGAGCACCCGAGCATCGGGAAAAGTTCGACTCGAATAACGAGCACCCGAGCATTTTAGTGCTCGCTCATCTCTAGTAAAAATCAAAACAAAAACTCACTTCAAAAACATTGATGCAAGCAGCTATTTAGATTATCACAGTTGCCATCATAAAAAATGGAAAAGGAATATTCCATTTAGTTAAATGAAAAGGATTAGGAGAAATTACCTTGATGATCAGGATCTCAAGCTACAACTAAAAACCCTAAATGACAGATTTAAGGGCAAAGGTTATCCAAAGGGTTTTCTACGGGAATCTACCAAAAAGAGAGCTTACTACCTAAAGCAAAACAGGATTTACACTCATCAAAGGATAGGCAACATTTAAACTTTATCAGTTGGGGGCGTGGCCTAGCACCTGATGGCGTCGGACGCATAGACCCGGAGCTCCGTGGCCGTGCAGCATTTAAACTGTCCCCGAGCTACTTCTGCACCCTCTCATGGGGAAAACAAAGCCCTCCAGGAAGCCTCCCCAGGGCACCCCACTCACTGATGGGCCCCAGTCCCGCGGCACCCTCCGGGAATATATCACGCGGCCTGCCCGTCCGGCTCCCGCCTTGCCGCCATCTTCTCCCCCGGCCCTGCAGCCGGAGGAAGCGCTGGACGAGATGAGCGCTGTGAACACCCGGGGCCTGCCGGCTCCTCGGGTCTCTCCTCACCTGACTGCGGACCAGCATCCCCGGCCTCCAGCTCCGTCAGATCGGGCTTCAGGGACGGACCTCGTGGCCAAGATGGCGCCCATTCCTCTTGGATCCTCCGCACACGATCGCCTGTCTCCTCAGGTCAGTGGGGGTCTTGGTGACCTAGCTGAACCCCAGTCACCACCACCAATTTGGGGCCCTCATCCCCTCCCAGGGACTTCCTCTCCCCCTCAGTGGGACTCTGATAACCCTGTGGGCCTCAGCTCTGTGCCCACAGAAGAGGACATTGGGGCTACTCCATCATTAATGCGCTATGCGGCTCCCACCCCCTCTGGCTCTCCTGCGCAGGGTTCATGTTCTGACCACGGATCCCCCTCTGGACCACCTATGCCAGAAGCTTGGTCCGCACTTTTTTCTCAACTACCTACTAAACAAGACTTTCAGACCCTGGTATCTGAAGTTACGTCCACTTGTCGCTCTGAGATCTCAGCAGTTCGGCGTGATTTACTTTCTATAACTTCCCGGGTGGACACCCTTGAGAAAGCTCACACCCTTACAAGGGCAACTGTCTCCCACCTACATCACTCAGTTAGCGCTCATGGGGTGGAGTTCCGTGAAATCCAGCGGCATCTGGAAGATTTAGATAACCGTGGGCGGCGGAACAACATCAGGATCCGTGGCCTCCCAGAAGCAGAAGACACTGAGAATCTTCAGGACATACTGGACGCCCTATTTAACCACATCATGGGTGACCCCTCGTCCTATACAACTAAGCTGGATAGGGTCCACCGGGCCTTGCGGCCTAAGGGTACGTCTCAACAGCCTAGGGACGTTATCTGCTGCGTACATGATTTTACACGGAAAGAGGCCATTATGGGGAAAGTCAGAGATATGCGCAACTTGGAATTTCAAGGGACCCGGGTGCAACTCTACCAGGACTTGTCTCGCATTACGTTACAGAAACGCAGACATCTGCGCCCACTGCTTGATGAGCTCCGGACCCGGCGTATCCCCTATCGCTGGGGATTTCCCTTCGCCTTGACTGCACGGAAAAATGGGAGACCCATCTACCTCCGCTCATACGAGGACTTGGATTTCTTCTGTACTACCTTTGACATACCGAGTCTTGGCCTCATGGATTGGGAGACCCCTTCAGCCTTCCTTCCTCCACCATTGCCATGGCAACTGTCAGAGACTTCTAAGCGTCGGAGGCTGCCTTCGCCCACATTGCCTTCTGGAGCTCCTGGAAGCTCACTTTCTACTACTCCATCCCCGCTGCCGGGTTTGGAACCTGAAGCCCGGCCTCCCCACCGCTGAATCTCCTGGGACTTGCTAAGTTTCCTTATTTGACCGATTGGGGGCTTCTTGTTAGTCTGAAGACCCGATCGGGGTCCTATATTGGGGCTGCCATTGCTGACGCGGCCTGTTTGCCGCGGAGGGGATGGCAGTACCTACTTTTCTGATATGCACGGTCACGTTTGACTGGAGTCTGATTACTATTTACTCGCATATTTACCCTGTTGGGTTTTGCTAGGTTTACTTGACCCGTTTTTTGGGACGTGACTACCTCAGCCCTCCTCATCCCCTTCATTTGTCGGAGGAGGAGGCCTGTACGTCAGTCCTGCTGGTATCCGGCGGATTTAGTCCCATTTCAGACCGTGTTACGATACTGGTCTGATTTTCTATTCTAGTTGATACTTACTTGGTTTATTTGTTTGTCTTGTCCCCCCGTGTTCGTAGTCCTCCCCATTCCCTCCCCCCCTTCTGTCTTTTTCCTATCCCTCAACTACACCTGCAGAATCTCCTCCACGGAGATAGATCGTCCTTTGGCTTGAAGCTCTGAACAGCGTCCCTCGCTCCTGCTTGTCCCTCCGGTTTTTCTGCTGGCCTTCTGGAGGGTGAGTTGAACTCTTCTTGCTTACTTAACTGCTTTACCTTTCCCACATGGCTACAATTGTGTCTTTGAATGTTAGAGGCCTGGGGTCCAACACAAAGAGACGATTGGCTCTCCGTGAGTTACGCAACCTACATGCGGATGTTGCCTTCTTACAGGAGACCCACTTCGACCAGACGGGGACCTTCCATTTTGCCCATCGCTATTACCCCACTGTATATCTTGCAAATCAGACCAAACGTAAAGCAGGGGTGGCCATCCTACTGTCAGCATCCTGTCCTATCTCTGTACACACCTCCCATATAGACCCGGAGGGTCGATATGTTATTCTGGAGGGCCTCTATCGGGACCGTCCTATAATCCTATGCAATTTGTATGCTCCCAACACTTCCCAACCTTTTAACCTGCTCCATAAACTACCCCCTGCGGCATGGATTGTAGGAGGGGACTTTAATATGGTCTTCTCAGAATCGGCGGATAAGCTCTCTCTCTCGTCCACAACACCCTCACAGCCCTCAGTCCGTTTAGCCAGAACATTTCGCAGCATTATCCGTAAATCTGCTCTGTACGATCTTTGGAGGATTGATAATCCTTCTGACCGATCGTTCACTTTTTACTCCTCCCCGCATAAAACCCATTCTAGGATCGATTATTTTTTTGGTAATTCCCTTACTCTGAAGTTGTTCCGAGAAGCTACCATTGGCCCGATCTCGTGGTCTGACCATGCCCCAGTCACCCTCACCCTAGCCCCCCAACCGAGTCCGCCCCGTGCCTGCCACTGGCGCCTGAATGACTCCCTGCTGAAAGCACTACCCACACGCACGGACATTAAACAGTTTATCCAAACTTACTTTAAAGAGAACGAGGGTTCGGTCCCTGCTCAGGCCACGCTGTGGGAAGCACACAAAGCAGTGGTCCGTGGGCAATGTATTGCCTTGGCCTCTCGCATAAAGAAGGATAGACTCCTTCAGGAACAAGAACTAACAGCCCAGATTGCCTCCTTGCAAAATCAACTGCAGCACAGACCCACTCTCTCCCTTTTAAGAGCCCTGGTGGCGGCCCGAACTAAGCTTAAGGACCTAGCTACGCATAAAGTGGAACGTATGCTGTTGTATTCCAGGCAACGGTTTTATGAGAAAGGCAACAAGGCTCATACAATTTTGGCTAAGCAACTTAGGGACAAGGTGACTAATCGTACACCACAGGCGGTGAAGGACCCCTCGGGGTGTCCTCAGTATCACCCTGATGCCATAGCCCGTTGTTTTCATGATTATTACGCCAAATTATACAACCTGAACAGCAATGTTCCGCACCCCCCCTCCTTATCACATGTGCAGGACTACCTGACCTCCTGTAACCTCCCTAGACTCACTCCGGAGGCGGTGACCCAGTTGAATGCGCCTATCACAGCAGAAGAACTGGGTGAGGTAATAAAAGACCTGCCGTCCGGTAAGTCCCCTGGCCCAGACGGATTTACCGACCTCTACTATAAGACCTGTGTAACGGAACTCTTGCCTCACCTCTTGGCCCTTTATAATTCATTCTTACAGGGCTCTCCCATCCCTGCTACTATGCTAGCGTCCCATATAGTTGTGATCCCCAAGCCAGGAAAGGATCCGCAAGACTGCAAGAGTTATAGGCCTATTTCTCTATTAAATGCGGACCTAAAGATCTTTACTCGACTTCTCGCGGCTCGTTTAAATACCTGGCTCCCAACACTTATTCATAAAGACCAAGTGGGATTTATCCCATGCCGTCAGGGGGGTGACAACACCCGGAGGGTTCTAAATCTCATAGAAGTAGCTCACCGCACTAAGACGCCAGCTGTGATCTTGAGCCTTGACGCTGAAAAGGCCTTTGATCGCATTGATTGGTCATTCCTATTTGAAACCCTCCGGGTGTTTGGGATCTCCGGGCCGTATTTACAGGCTATTCGCAACCTCTATTCATTCCCCTCCGCCATAGTCAAGCTCTCACACTGTTCCTCTTCATCCTTCACTATCTCTAACGATACACGCCAGGGCTGCCCCTTGTCCCCATTGATTTTTGCTCTTTGTATAGAGCCGCTTGCTGCTCATATACGTATGAATCCCGATATTCAGGGCCTTAGGGTTCGTGATAGAGAATTTAAAATCTCACTATACGCGGACGACGTCCTTCTCACACTGACTAATCCCCATATCACTCTACCTAATTTACATGCGGCCCTTAACACATATGGGTCGCTCTCCGGGTACAAACTTAACGCCTCCAAAACGGAAGCTCTCCCCATTCTTATACCCCCCACGGATCTACAAGGCCTTAAGAGTAACTATCCCTATCGCTGGACGTTGGAAGCCCTGAAATACTTAGGGGTCTTTATAACTCCCTCCTACTCCTCCCTGTATACTAAAAACTTCCCACCTTTATTTTGTGAACTCAGAACTCTGCTAAATAAGTGGAAGCCTTTGTACCTATCCCTTCTGGGTCGCATATCTGCGGTGAAAATGACCCTGCTCCCGAAGCTCATTTACTATTTTGAAACACTCCCTGTGCGTGTCCCCATGGCTGAGCTTAAAAGAATGCAGCAAGCTATCTTTAATTTTATATGGCAGGGTCGGCGTCACCGTATTCCCCGCTCAGTTATGTTTGCCTCTACGGACAGAGGAGGTCTCGCGGTCCCCGACATCATACATTACTACTGGGCCTCCCATCTAAGAACTATACCATTTTGGGCCTCCCTCCACGCGTACACTAAATGGGTGGAAATAGAGAAACTGTGGCTGGCCCCTATGCACCCGAACACCCTACTATGGCAACAAACGTCAGTATCTTCCCATCCCCCGTTGTTGGGCCCTATGGCTTTTACTAAGCAAATTTGGGATTGTTGTAGTAAACGCTTTACTCTTACGTCTCAGCGTTCTTCAATGATTTCATTTCTATACAATCCCGCTATACCCTCTAGTCTGACTGCTCCTATGGTCCGCGTCTGGTCGTCGTTGGGTCTTTTTCGGATTGCTGATGCTGTTGATGTATTCAGTTTGACATTTAAAGGGAACCTGTCATCTCCAAAACACCCCGTGAACTAGAGTAAGTGGTGTATAGTGTAAGTGACGTTGAGTCCGGTTATGTAATTTTTATCTTCATACTCACTTCCATTCTGATGTTGTGCTCCCACAAACCTGCAGTAAAATGCACTCACTGGACTCCGGTGCTAACTCACATAATGGAGACAACTCAAAGAAGAGTCCAGTGAGTGCATTTTACTGCAGGTTTGTGGGAGCACAGCTTTGGAATGGAAGGGAGTATGAAGATAAAACTTTCATATTCGGATTCAGCATCACTTACACTATACAACACTTACTCTAGTTCAGGGGGTGTTTCGGAGATGACAGGTTCCCTTTAAGTCCTTTAAGCAGTTGCAGGAACAGGCTAACTTACCGAGATCAGAATGCTTTCACTCTACCTACAGGTCCGCCACTACATTAGTTCCCTTTTTGGGACCCTTCATGTCTCGCTTCCCACTAGATTTGAACGACTGTGCCGCTCGGGTACGGACACAAAAGGTTTGATTTCTGTGTTATATCACCTCCTGGCTTCCCCAAGGGATGATGACACTCCTCATCATAAGTATATGGACAAATGGGCCAGAGACATTGGATCCCCTATCTCACACTCGGCTTGGCAGATCATCTGGAATAGAGCAGCACAATCATCTATCTGTACCACTTATAAAGAGACGCAGTATAAGCTGCTCATGCACTGGTACCATACACCAGCTCTTCTCCATTCCTTGAACCCTGCCATTCCTTCGGTCTGCTGGCGCTGCCTGAGAGATGTTGGTTCCCTATACCATATATTTTGGACATGTTCATTAATTGTCCCATTCTGGCAGGGTGTCAGGGGGGTGATCCAGTCGCTCTTCTCCACCTTGATAGAGTTGGACCCCAAAACTTATCTGCTTAATCTCCCTCCTCAGGGGATGAGAAGTCAGGCCTCCAAGCTGTTTCTCGTCCTGTGTACAGCTGCTAAATCTCTTATAGCTAAGTCCTGGAAACAAACCACTCCCCCATCTGTACCTATGTTTTTAGCCAGGGTTAGAGAAGTTAGATCCCTAGATTACCTCATGGCTTCCCTTAATAACTCACTTGATAAGTTTAATGCGGTGTGGCAGCCGTGGGACGAGCACTCAGCATACCCTTGACTCCCCTAGCACCATCTTTCCCACTTGTGTTTTATCCCCGCCCTCCTCCCTTTGTCTTTGTGTGGTGTTGTTGTTCTCTGTTCCCTGACGTGGACATATAGTATGGTTGCAAAAATGACGAAGCTGATTTGAGTCATGGACTTTATTCATGTATCTATTGTATTACTGTCTCGAGGAAACCTCCTCTTTACCATGTCTTGACCCGTGTTTGGGTCTAGTTCCCATTTTGTTCCATACTTTTTCTGTGACATGTGTCATGATATTTCTTGTATGTGTATGTACCTGTAAAATGTTTGAAAAACTGGTGCACTTTCATTGGTGCCCATAAAATAAACAGTTTAAAAAAAAAAAAAAACTTTATCAGTTGATTTAATTCTAAACACTCTATTATTAGGCATACACTGGAAAAGTACTGGCCGCTTTTACAAAAAGATCCGGTATTAGTCCAGGCTATTCCCCAGCCCCAACAATTATTTTCCGCCGAGCTAAAACTTTGAAAAAACATTTTAGACCTTTCATGCCCAAAATTAAAACCCACTATTAGAACTATAAATACTCCGGATAAAGATATAGGAGCTTTCAGGTGTCGACGTAAAAGATGCAAACGTTACGCTATGATCACCCATAACACTAAAACAAGCATTATTACCCGTAATAAGGAAATTAGTAAGATTAAATATAGAATGGACTGTAGCACCGCAAAAGTAATTTATGTATTACAATGCCCTTGTCACCTCCTGTATGTAGGACACACCTCCCAGACTCTACGAGAAAGGATAAACGAGCATCATTCAAACATCTCTAGAAAAGTAACAACACAGTGTCTCACACCACTATGCTTCAGCTCATGAGGGTGATCCTGCATCCTTGAGAGTCACTCCGATTGAATGGTTACCAAAGGCTCACAAAATTCCCATCTCCACTTTCCATCTGGGACATTAGTAATTGCTTTATATATATATTATATAGATACATATCTTTTAGTTTTTAGACCCCAGTAGGAATATTATATATACCCTACAAATAGAAATATGAGATTCATAATCTATTATCATATCCCCTGGTTGAGCACCGATACCGGAAGTGCATATTGAGTTCCACCCTGGGACGCATGACGTCACTTCCGGTGGCGGCAGTTTCCCAGGAATTATTAACATGTCAAACAGGATCCAAGTTTATAAATGAATATGGAAGTCACTAAGTAAGTTATTATCTATAGACCCCCGAAACGCGTTGAGTGCCATTTGTTTTATGGAATAAAGGATTTATGACCAGAAGCTGAATTCTCCTCTGCCGTCATTCCAACTACCCTTGAAGCAAACCCAGTCGGGGGTGCTCTGTCTGAAGGTGTCTTGGGTTTATCCAACAGACATCCCTGTATACATCCTCTGTATCCCACCAGCCACACTCCATTGATGCCTGTGAGCTGATATGGGTGCCACCCTGCTGTGAACGGGGATCCTCCTCCTCATCATCATCCTCCTCATCCTCCAAATCTGTGCCCTGGCTGGACAGTTTGGTACCTGGTTGTTGTTGGTGCAGGAACCCACCTTCTGAGCCACCTGTGGACGACTGGCCTTATAACCTGAGGAATGATCCCTCATCCTCCTCCTCCTGTGCCACATCCTCATCCATCAGTGCCCAAAGTGTTTTTTCAAGGAGACATAGAAGTAGGATGGAAACGCTGTTGATGGCATCATCGGCGCTGGCCATGTTGGTGGAGTACTCGAAACAGCGCAACGCGGCACACACGTCACGCATGGAGGCCCGCTTGCTGGTGGTGGTGCAGCACGCACAGACGGCCCACACTTTCTGCAGCAGTTCTGATATATTGGGGTAATTTTTCAGGAACCTTTACATCTCCACATTCAGCACATGCGCCAGGCAAGGCAAGGCCCAGAGCTATTACAAGTTTTCGCCCATTGTTGCAAACCACCAGGCCGGGCTTGAGGCTCAGTGACACCAACCACTCATCAGTCTGTTCCATGCCCGTCCACAGCTCCTGTGCAGTGTGGGTTTTTTTTTCCCCCAAACAGATGACTTTCAGAACAGCCTGTTGTTTCCCCCGGCTGTGCTGAAGTTGGTGGTGGATGTATTACACAGATGTAATGAGGAGGTGGTAGAGGAGGAACAGGAGGAGGAAGCGGAGTTCAGTAATCCTCTGTGGCAGTAGCACATGCGCTAAGCCACTTTCCACCTCAAGCCCATTCACCGCTACATTTACCCAGTGTGCAGTTAGGGAGATATTCCATCCCTGCCCATATTTACAGGTCCACATATTGCTAGTTATGTGGACCTTGACAAAGATGGCGTTGCGAGCGTACTCCTGATTTTATCCGCCACTTGGTTGTGCAGGGCCTGAAAAAGTAGCGATGGCTGAGAAACACGTACTGTGGGACAGACACCACCATAAGGTTTTTAAAAGTCTCCATCTCCACCAGACAGAATGGGAACATTTCAAAGGCCAGGAATTTTGAAATGATGGCGTTCATGGGCTCATGAGTGGATAGTGGATTACTTCCTCTTTCTCACAAGTGTTTGGGGGATGGACAGCTGAACTCTTCCATGGGACAGTGTGGAGATGCTGGGTGACACTGCTGGTGGTGGTGCTGTCACATCCTTTCTTTGCGGGGAGCCAGGTGCCCCTGTTGCTTGAGAGGGGGAGGAAGAGGTCAAGACCGCAGCAGAACAGGGAGCAGCCTGAGATCTTTCGTGTTTTTTTTCAGGTGTCTACTCCACTGCAGCTCGTGCTTTGCAGTTAGATGCCTGGTAATGCAGGTAGTGCTCAGGTTTAGAACATTTATGCCTCGCTTCAGACTTTGATTGCACAGTGTGCACACCACCCGCATCTTGTTGTCAGCACATTGTCTGAAGAACTGCCACTTCAGGGAACTCCATGGAGCTGCCTTTGGTGTGCTCAGTCCCTGGGTGCGGTGGGCAGTAGCAGGCATACTGGCTAGGGGACTGCCGCTCTGCTTTTGCACTCTGCTCCCTGTTTTGCTATGTGGCTGGCCCTGTTTGACCACCTCTTGCTCCGAACTGCACACGTCACTCAAATCACCTGGATGCCATGTGAGGTCTAGGACCTCGTCATGGTCCACATCATCTTCCACCTACTCCTCACCCCGGCCCTCCTTGCCGGTCTGCACACTGCAGAAAGCCGCAGCAGTTGACCCCCATGTTTCATCATCATTATCAGAGACGTGTTGCGGTGGTTCTCCCACGTCCTCATCCTCAAACATAAGTGGTTGGGCATCAGTGCGCTCAATCTCTTCCACTTCTGGGGCAGGGCTAGGCGGATGGCTTACGGAAACCTCACCAGCAGAGTCATCAAAAAGCATAAGTGACTGCTACATGACTTGGGGCTCAGACTGCTTGCCTGATGTGCAAGGGGTTGAGGTAGAAGGCAGATGCCCGTGGGCCGCTGGTGCCAACTCTGTGCTTTCAGCAGTGGACCAGGTGGGAGACAATGTGAAGGAACTGGAGGCACTCTCAGCCATCCAATATATTACCGCCTCTACTTGTTCTGGCCTCACCATTCTTAGGGCTGTATTTATGATGCAGAACGTCCTCTCGCCTGCGTGAACCAGAGGAAGGTGTTTCATTTGAGCGCGTAACTGGCATAGATTGACAACGTGTTGGTGGAGCAGGAGCTCCACCAACACCAGCAGCACCACGGCCACAACCCTTATTTGATGCTCTTCTTATTTTTTACGGCCACCAATTTGTCTGACAAATGAACAACTGTATTTCTCAACCCTGCGGTGTTCTGAACCCTCAAAATGGCTCTGTGTCCCTGACACAATTAACTGATTAACTCTTGTATTTCCATGTCACGGATGCATATGAGGTGTATCTCCCTCTCAAAAAAGACGTTATGTCACTGACACAATTAAAGAAGAACTTCCGCAAAAAAATGTTATTCTCTGACCTGTTAGAAAGGTAGATAATATAATCTGTAGTGAATGTCATTTTCTTCCCAGTGACTGTATTTGTGAGTTATAACCTCCCTTATCATCCTCAGCTGTGTCATGAGACCAGCACTCTGGTCTCCAACTGACACAGCATCTTATGTGTGGACAGGAAGTCAGTCTCTCTATGTATTCCTATGGGAGCCTCACTCTCAGTTTCATAGGAATAAACTTCCTGTCCTGTCCTCACTGACTTCCTGTCCTGTGTTAGCTGGAGATCAGAGAGTTGGTCACATGACATCACTTTCTAGCAGGTTAAAGAATATAAATTTTGCCGGGAGGTCTGCGCTAACAGACTGAAAAAAGGGGTATTCCAATCATAGACAATGGGGGCATATTGCTAGGATACAACTACAACGAAGCCTGAAGAGTTGTGGATGGAGGACTCCAGGGTCCGGCCACCACCGAGCGCTGCTCCCCGCTGCTCCCATACAAGTGAATGGGAGCGCACCACACACGAGCGGCCCCCGCTCCAATTCATTTCTATGGGGCCTGATGGAAATAACAGAGCAGCGTGCCCTCCACTGCTTTCCCCGATCCCTTCTCCGTATAGGTGTGGGTCACAGAGGTGGGACTCGCACCTATCAGACAATGGGGGCATATCCTATATGTGATGGGAAAACCCCTGTAACTGTCTTATAACTGTAAGACGGATGAAAATGCGGTGTTGTGAACCCACAAAATGGCTTTATGTTAGCACATGCACTTGTGTACAGTATGTGTGGTCAGCACATCTTCACGAGTACATGTGGTCAGCACATCCGCTCGTGTACGTGTGGTTGGCACATCCGCTCGTGGACATGTGGTCGGCACATCAGCACGTTTACGTGTGGTCAGCACATCTGCTCGTGGATTTGTGGTCAGCACATCTGCATATGTACGTGTGGTTAGCACATCCGCTCGTGGACATGTGGTCAGCACATCTGCATATGTATGTGTGGTCAGCACATCCGCATATGTACATGTGGTCAGCACATCTGCTTATGCATTTGTGGTCAGCACATCCGCTCATGGACATGTGGTCAGCACATCCACTCATGGACATGTGGTCAGCACATCCGCTTGTGGACATGGGGTCAGCACATCCGCATATGTACATGTGGTCGGCACATCAGCTCGTTTACGTGTGGTCAGCACATCCACTCGTGGACATGTGGTCGGCACATCTGCTCACGTATATGTGGTCAGCACATCTGCTCGTGGACATGTGGTCAGCACATCAGCTCGTTTACGTGTGGTCAGCACATCCACTCGTGGACATGTGGTCGGCACATCTGCTCACGTATATGTGGTCAGCACATCTGCTCGTGGACATGTGGTCAGCACATCCGCATATGTACGTGTGGTCAGCACATCCACTCAAGGACATGTGGTCAGCACATCCGCATATGTACGTGTGGTCAGCACATTCTCATATGTACATGTGGTCAGCACATCTGCTCGTGGATCTGTGGTCAGCACATCTGCACATGTACGTTTGGTCAGCACTTCCGCTCATGGACATGTGGTCAACACATCAGCTCATGGACATGTGGTCAGCACATCCACACCTGGACATGTGGTTGGCACGTTCGCACATGTACACAGGAGATATATTACATAGAGAGAGTAGAGATATATTAACCCTTTCACAGACTTAACTGCTTTACGTGCTGGGACGGTGCACAAATCACAGTGCTCTTGTATAATAATCAGTAAAATCAGGGGGCAAAAGTGCAGGATTTGTATTGCAGATGGAGCAGGCTGTATCACACCCTGTGTAACGAGCGCTAGGACGAACATTCGCTGCACTAAACACTTGTGCCGTGCATTTAACGAGTTCTGCATCTGTACATGCTAAGACGAAGACGGAGTAACAGACACAGGATAATTTTTTCATCTTTATTGAAATGCGTTGATTTCTTGAAAAGTGAATAGGACAAGGCCTTACGCTCCCATAGTAGCACACTGTAGTTCCCCGCCTCCCAACCTGGATTATGGACAGCTAAGGGTCTCCGCCACCGTCTTTATATTATACAATAAAACTAAAATCAACCCACCAAATCTACAAAAAGCACGTTTTTCCTGTTTCCATCAAAGATCTGCTTTATTTTCCCACAAACACCACTAGGGGGAGCTCAGTGCCTGGATATTTTTACAGCTTCCTTTGAGGTCTATGATAACAGTATAAATTCTTGTGCACTGAGCTGGCAGACAGTTTTATCATGTCGTGAAGGGCTTTGTTCGGTGTAAATATAATGAGAGATCTGGTGTTCAGACAGATATAAATATATATATATATATATATATATATATATATATATATATATGCATTTATGAAACACCTGTGTCACTTTCCCTGACAGAATTTGATAAAGTGGGTAAAGTGGAGGCCAAAAAACGAATACATTAACAAATAAAATGTAGGGGGCGTGGCCGAATGTCGAGCAGGACGGTCGTGTGAGTGATCTCTCCGCTCCCAGCCTGCACTTAAAGCGGCCCAAAGCTACAACTAAAGCCAGCTGAACCTGCTTGAAAAGCTATCCAGGGACTTCTATAATACCCCTGCCTACAATCATGGTGAAAGGATGACAGAAAAAGACACAACCGGTGAAAATAACATCTTTCTTTAAACCGGCATGCAGCTCCCAAGATGGCTCCGAAAAGCAGGAGCATGGCGCATACAGCACAGAGTTAATGACAGAGAACTACTGTACACAGCCACGAAAGAGGACAATAGCAAACTTCTCTCTCAGGAGGGCTCGTTTAGCTTGGACTCTCCCTCGGTATCACCAAGGTCAGTGAATTCGCCGTCCAAACTTCGTTCTCGCCAAACAGAGCTAGGCCAGCATGGGGAAGAGAAACCATCCATAACGGTAGCCATTATGAGGTCCATGTTGCAGGAGCTAAGAGGCTCTATACAAACAGACTTTCAGGCAGCAATTCAAAATATACATAAAGAGATTAAGGGTAGTGTTGAGCGAGCATGCTCGGCCGAATTCGCTGTTCAGCTGAACATGCCTATGCTCGGGTCCGCTCGGTGTTCGGTCAAACACCAAGTGTACTTGAGCACAATGCTCGAGTCTCTTCCCTGCACTGTAATGTTGATTTGTACACTAATGCGTACAAATTTGTATACTAATGCGTACGCATTGAGCGATAATGCCTACAAATTCAGTTAATTAGCATACTTTTACAAGTGAAAGGGGTAAAAGAGGAGAAGTCGCGATTCTGACCTTTTTCTATTAACCAGACACTCTACCCTCTTCCAAACGGGGG
This sequence comes from Rhinella marina, assembly GCA_900303285.1. Classification (NCBI taxonomy): domain Eukaryota; kingdom Metazoa; phylum Chordata; class Amphibia; order Anura; family Bufonidae; genus Rhinella; species Rhinella marina. The sequence goes on along the minus strand of ONZH01029931.1, from coordinate 23,579 downwards.
GTGCCTGGTTTAGTCCCATTGACTAACATTATGCTCGGGTGCTCGGCCAGAGCACCCGAGGATACGAGCACAGAAGTGCTCGCTCAACACTAATTAAGGGAATTGGGGATAGAACAGCTCACCTAGAAGAGAGAATGGATGAGTTTTCTAAAGCCCATAACTCTCTTGTGAATGCTCAAAATAAACTATATGATGATACGGTGGCAGTTAAACTAAAGTTGGCGGACCTAGAGGACCTAAAAGATATTGCTTATACCCAGGTGACTATAGTATTTACAAGAATAATTCCAAAATGACTGATTATGGATTCAACTTAATAAAAACATTCACAGTAGGAATAGCAGCTCTGAAGTGAAAGCTACTAATCATATAGGTGAAATGCTCTGCAGAGGAAGATCTTATTTCTGAATTCTCGGTATTCTTACAGTCGTTACTGACTTAACAACAGGACACAAACTCATAAGTATCCGAGGAGGATCCAGCAGGCGCCGGACTGTGTCTGTTGACCAACATAATAGGGATCACGATGTATAATGGTATCGATATGCTTATATTCAACATTCCAATCCACAGATTCATCATGATAACTCTGTCAGAAGATCCTCCCTGGAGAACATGAGAAAGACAATAATATGTTTATTATAAATACATGATAGATAGACAGACAGACAGACAGATAGATAGATAGAAAAATGGAGAACGAGGCAGCACTCAGATGTGGTGAAGATAGTGGACCTTTATTCCAGACAATGCGACGTTTCGGCCGACTCAATATGGCCTTTCTCAAGCATAAAACAACCAGTGTGAACAAACACTTAAAGGGGTTGTCCCACGAAAAATATTCTACAGTTCTCAAACCAGCAACTGGATCTGAACACTTTTGTAATTGCATGTCATTAAAAATTTTGTATAGCTACTGAGTTATTCAATAAAATGTGTCTGTATAGTGACACTTAATTTCTTATTTCTTTGACCTACTCACTGAGCAGGCCGCACATGCTCAGTTTCAACTTTTAACTGCCTCCTGAGCTGTGATAGGGAGAGCATGGACACGCCTCCTGCTGTGATAGGTAGAGCTGAGACACGCCCCCTTAGCTCCAGCAGAAAAGACACTCCCCTTCGGCTGTCAGCTTGATATAAATCTAGCAGAACAATGAATGGGGAGATCTCTGGATCCATGTGAGGTACAGGGCTGGATCTAGCTTTGTTAGAAAGAGGCTCTCGTGTACTATATGATGTCTAATTTTCATTTTTTACATTATTCGTGGGAGAACCCCTTTAAATAAGCAAAGTGGGAGGGTTCATTACAACATGTGACCAATTATGCAAATTCATAGTGACATCATATATGCAGTGAATCAAATAGTGATACAATATTCATATTGTTAATATACACAATCAAATAAACAAACGTGCATACATAGATAAACGTTTATATAAACGTGCATGAAAACATGTGCTATACGTCACGTCACGTTGCTTTCTGCCTAAGTTACAGGATATCATCCGCTGGGGGGGGCTAATGGCTGCGATCACTATAGAAGCGGCGTCTCGATCTATACACTGCGCGTGCGTTTCATACGTCATTATCTAACGCAAACAAACAACGCATACTAAGTACGCAAAATGCGTACGTAATTTGCGTACACCCACGATGTGTACACTGTACAGTCAGCATACACCTGATGAGTTCATGCAAATGCGTGCGTACGTAATTGTAAATATGCATCGAGGGTGACCATGGTTAGGGCAGACAACCTAATCAGAGCTATCACTCACACCCAATAAGATATAGTGACGGAAGTGCACAATACCATTAGTCCATTTCATTCATATTGTAGCCACAGTACATCCGGGTACCACTCTCTAGATATAAGATAAACCTGATAAGAGGCTGTAACGGGTACTGGCTGGGACCACGCCACGCAAATTGCATATATGGCGAGGACCCCGGGACTGACAGGCTACCAGGGCACCCTAGACCGCCAAACGACGGATCCGGGTACCACCAGAAGTGTAAGAGACCATCCGTGGAGTGTTACCATGACGGATCACTCCCTACAACATAGCCCGCCCTCCAGTACCCCAACCTACTGCTAAGTAGAACATGCGAGTGTACCCACTGATAAAGTCTAAAGGACTCGGTATTGTCATCTCCATCTCCAAATAAGCGTATTCATTATCAGTGCATACATGGGTCTGTCCACTAACCAATGCACCCAGATTGTGTGGTTCATAAAAAAAGCAGTGTAAGATCAGGGCAATGAAATAGACAATACAGAAAAAACAGCCAAGCCTCTCCCCCTGCTGATGATCTTCCAATAACCGGTCCATTTTGAAAATCCGCAATGAGAAAAATATAATGAGACAAAATGCTATCATAGTAGCATGACACTGGTTGTCACTCATATACAACATCAGGGAGTGACAGTACCACAAGGTATATTAAATAAAGATTACTCAAGAAAAAATACCCAAATTAAAGTCATAATTCAGACCCTTGGGTCTAATTGTATCCAATTTATAGATCCATTCCATCTCCCTGCGTTTCAATGCCAGTTCCCTGTCACCCCCTTTATTCAGGGGGGGGAACATGATCAATAATCATGAACCTGAAATCATTCTCTTTGTGGCCAGCCTCGAAGAAATGTCTGGGAACGGGAAGGTCTCCTCTACCTTTTCTAATGGAGTACCTATGTTGTGTAATCCTGGTCTTGACCTACAATGTGGTTTCGCCTATGTACCACAATTTGCAGGGGCAAAACACAGCATAGATCACAAAGGCAGAATTGCACGTGAGAAAATGTCCAATATTATAAATCCTGTCAGTGGAGGGGCGTGTAAAAGTCTCAGTCTTAATCAGATAACGACAATTAACATAGGAGAGGCAGGGAAAGCAGCCCTTCCTTCTAGGCCCTATAGATCCCTGAATCAAGGGTGGGCCCCCCACCCTTCCTGAGTGGAACAATGTGTTCCTAAGGTTGTGAAGTCTCCGATAGGACATTAGCGGAAGGGATTGAAACTCATGAATATGTCGTAGATTGACAGAAAGAACCGGCCAATGTTTCCTTATGATTTTCGAAATTTCCTTACTTTGTTCAGTGTAAGTGGAAATGAAGGGAATACGTGGAGGTTTTTCTACCACCTTTGTGTGTGGGGAGGCTATCACAGAACTCAAAACATTGTCAAAGTGACGTTTAACTAATTTTCTGGGGATAACCCCTCGCATGGAATCTGGTGGCCATCTCTTGCAATCTCTTGTCCCTAAGTGTAGGATTCTGGACAATCCTGTGCACTCGAAGAAACTGGCTGCGGGGGAGTGAGTTGACCATAGATATGGGATGGAAACTCTCAAATCTCAACAGACTATTACAATCCGTCGGTTTGATAAATAAATCAGTGGTCAATCCACACCCCGTGTTGTGCACCGATGTATACAAAAATTGTACACAGTCCCTAGAACTGACCAAAGTGAATTTAATGTCAGGATCCACATCATTGAGAAATGCATGGAACTCATCCAAATGTCCAGACAAACCCCTCCAGATCAGGGAAATGTCATCTATGTATCGCCACCATCCCAGTACTTGACTGAAATGGGGCGACACATAGATGAACTCCTCCTCCAGATGGGCCATGTATACATTCGCATACGTTGGGGCCACGTTCGACCCCATCGCGGTCCCGCGCTGTTGTATATAAAAGCGGTTCTTGAAGGCAAAGTAATTCTTAGAAAGGACCCAGTGCAGCAAAGTCAAAATGAAATCTTGCGTACTTAGTATGCGTTGTTTGTTTGCGTTAGATAATGACGTACGCAACGCACGCGCAGTGTATAGATCGAGACGCCGCTTCTATAGTGATCGCAGCCATTAGCCCCCCCCAGCGGATGATATCCTGTAACTTAGGCAGAAAGCAACTGTGGTTACTAACTTTTAACTGGAGTGTTGCACAGTAGTGACGTATAGCACATGTTTTCATGCACGTTTATATAAACGTTTATCTATGTATGCACGTTTGTTTATTTGATTGTGTATATTAACAATATGAATATTGTATCACTATTTGATTCACTGCATATATGATGTCACTATGAATTTGCATAATTGGTCACATGCTGTAATGAACCCTCCCACTTTGCTTATTTAAGTGTTTGTTCACACTGGTTGTTTTATGCTTGAGAAACGCCATATTGAGTCGGCCGAAACGTCGCATTGTCTGGAATAAAGGTCCACTATCTTCACCACATCTGAGTGCTGCCTCGTTCTCCATTGTTCTATATATCCGGCTTAATATCCTTAGCCGTGAGGGATTGCACCACCATCTCCATTTAAGACTTGTGCTGCTGTTCTTTTGTCGTAGGTAGATAGATAGATAGATATGAGATAGATAGAAGATAGATAGATTGTCACAGCAGCCACCGCTTACAAAGAAATGCGCTTCAAAGTAATTTGTCACAAACTGAATGTTTTAGTAAAATTCGGCGAAGCAACCAAATTAAAATTTCCAATACTTCGCTCATCTCTAGGTATAATACCTATAATGCCTCAAACAAAAGAAGAGGTCCAAGGGAACACCCCTAGGAGAACTGGAGTTGTTTAGGAAACCAGTCAAAACCAAAATGCAATAAATAAGTATATGTCCAACGCTACTTCCCCTCGGTCTTCTAGGTCTGGGCAAAATTCTGCTGGGGATGAGGCAAGACAATCCAAGGACGTTGTAAGAGGGGAGGAGGAAAGGGATGGAGGAGTAGGAGAGGAGGACATTGAAATAGACTGAAAGATGGTTAAAGAGATACTACACAAGACTGGAGAGTATGATGGGGATGTAGTTACACTGGAACTGTACAATTGTTGCTGTATTTACACTTTAGAAAGCAAAGTGATCGATTTGGAGGATGAGTCATGTAGATCCAATCTTAGGTGTCTGGGAATACCGGAGGGACCAGAGGGATTGAACCTTAAGGCATATGTGCAACAATGGTTCCTGGAGAATTGTAGTGTGGGGACTCTGTCTCTATCTATTTTATGAAGAGAAAGCCCACAGGGTGCCCACTCAGAAAAGACCACCTGGAGAAGTCCCTACGGCTATATTAGTTAAGTTGGCCTGTGGGACTATATCTTGAAAGACACCAGGATTTCTGACTGAGAAGTTCTGTATTCAAGGGGAAAAAAATTAATGGATTATTCAATGGTCACTAGCAAACAGAGGAAAAAATATGATGACATCAAAAGGAGATTGAGACAAGCTGGTCTAAAATATAGCCTACTGTTCCCAGCCAAATTACCGGTTGTTTTTTAAGATAAAGAGGGACATTTATGAAGACCGGTGATTTAGACGCCGGTCTTCGTCCCTCCAGCGCTGGCAGTTCATCCACCTAAGTTATGTAGAGGCGCCGGCGCCAGGGACCAATGGATCTGCCTGGGTTGCGGCTACAGGTGGAGGCCAAACATGGCGCGTTATTAGGTTACTGCTGGGAGATCTCTGTATCTCCCCTTCATGGCATCCTACCCCCAAACTACAACCAGGGGCATATCCGTCTTGGCCCCAGGTTCGCAGATATGTAACTGGTTTATATCTGTGACAGATGGGCAATTCATTTTTCCTTATGAACCCCCGGTTCCATGATGTCTGATGGATTTGAGTGATCTGGCTAATTAGCTGAGCCCCCCTAAGTTGGGAGCAGGAGCGGGGTTCCTGTAGGATGAGTTAGCCTCCGTGCTGGCTGAATGAGGTGTGAACATGTACACATGTGGCCTCACTTGAAGCATGGCTCCCTGTGGAGTTTACTCCCTCAGCTATCTGACAGCAAATGGCTGGCATTAGATCATAATTCCACATTCCTCACAATGTCCCCACGTCACAGTCACAGCAAAAAATAGATGATGAGAGAGATCTCTGTACTGACCCCTGATATATTTATACATAGTTATTAGATCTCCTCTCAGTCATCTTTTTTAAAGGAAATAACCCTAATTTTGATAATATTTCTGGGTACTGTAGTCCACCCATTCCAGTTATTACTTTAATTGCTCTCCTCTGAGCCCTCTCCAGCTCTGCTATATCTGCCTTGTTCACAGGAGCCCAGATCTGTACACAGTACATAAACTATACTGTCCTCTGTAGTATATATACTCAGTATACTATCCTCTGTAGTATACAGTTATGGCCAAAAGTTTTGAGAATGATACAAATATTAATTTTTACAAAGTCTACTTTTTCAGTTTTTATAATGGCAATTTGCATATACTCCAGAATGTTATAAAGAGTGATCAGCTTAACAGCAATTACTTGCAAAGTCAATATTTGCCTAGAAAATGAACTTTATCCCCCAAAACTCATTTCAACATCATTGCAGCCCTGCCTTAAAAGGACCAGCTAACATTGTTTCAGTGATTGCTCCATTAACACAGGTGTGGGTGTTGATGAGGACAGGGCTGGAGATCAATCTGTCATGATTAAGTAAGAATGACACCACTGGACACTTTAAAAGGAGGCTGGTGCTTGGCATCATTGTTTCTCTTCTGTTAACCATGGTTATCTCTAAAGAAACATGTGCAGTCATCATTGCACTGCACAAAAATGGCCTAACAGGGAAGAGTATCGCAGCTAGAAAGATTGCACCTCAGTCAACAATCTATCGCATCATCAAGAACTTCAAGGAGAGAGGTTCCATTGTTGCCAAAAAGGCTCCAGGGCGCCCAAGAAAGACCAGCAAGTGCCAGGACCATCTCTTAAAAGTGTTTCAGCTGCGGGATCGGGCTACCAGCAGTGCAGAGCTTGCTCAGGAATGGCAGCAGGCAGGTGTGAGTGCATCTGCACGCACTGTGAGGCGGAGACTCTTGGAGCAAGGCCTGGTCTCAAGGAGGGCAGCAAAGAAGCCACTTCTCTCCAGAAAAACATCAGGGACAGACTGATATTCTGCAAAAGGTACAGGGAGTGGACTGCTGAGGACTGGGGTAAAGTCATTTTCTCTGATGAAGCCCCTTTTCGATTGTTTGGGACATCTGGAAAACAGCTTATTCGGAGAAGACGAGGTGAGCGCTACCACCAGTCTTGTCTCATGCCAACTGTAAAGCATCCTGAAACCATTCATATGTGGGGTTGCTTCTCAGCCAAGGGAATCAGCTCTCTCACAGTCTTGCCTAAAAACACAGCCATGAATAAAGAATGGTACCAGAATGTCCTCCGAGAGCAGCTTCTCCCAACTGTCCAAGAGCAGTTTGGCGATCAACAATGCCTTTTCCAGCATGATGGAGCACCTTGCCATAAAGCAAAGGTGATAACTAAATGGCTCAGGGAACAAAACATAGAGATTTTGGGTCCATGGCCTGGAAACTCCCCAGATCTTAATCCCATTGAGAACTTGTGGTCAATCATCAAGAGACGGGTGGACAAACAAAAACCTACAAATTCTGACAAAATGCAAGCATTGATTGTGCAAGAATGGACTGCTATCAGTCAGGATTTGGTCCAGAAGTTGATTGAGAGCATGCCAGGGAGAATTGCAGAGGTCCTGAAGAAGAAGGGTCAACACTGCAAATATTGACTTGTTGCATTAACTCATTCTAACTGTCAATATAAGCTTTTGTTACTCATAATATGATTGCAATTATATTTCTGTATGTGATAAAAACATCTGACAAACACACATAAAAACCAGAGGGCAGCAGATCATGTGAAAATAGAATATTTGTGTCATTCTCAAAACTTTTGGCCATGACTGTACATAGAGTATACTGTCCTCTTCTGTGTTAATTACTTTACATAGTTGTGTGTCATCCTGCCCAATACTGACCCCTGAGATACATTATTACTTACTGATGCTTTTGTCCTCTACCCATTTTATATGGTTTTTGAAACAAACCTAAACTTAAAGGGGTTCTGCAGTTCTGTAAAACTGATGATCTATCCCATGGATAGATCATCAGCATCTGATCGGCGGCGGTCCGACACCGCCGATCAGCTGTTTGAGAAGGCATTGGTGCTGCAGGAGCACCGCGGCCTTTTCTGTATTTTTCTCAGGCCTAGTGACGTTACGACTAGTTTCACTGGCCTGGGCAGGGCTAAGCTCTGTTCACTTGAATGGAGCTTAGCCCCGCCCAGGCCAGTGATACTAGTCGTGACGTCACTGGGCCTGCGGTAAACACAGAGAAGGCCGCGGCGCTCCTGCAGCGCCGCTGCCTTCTCAAACAGCTGATCAGCGGGTGCTCCGGGTGTCGGACCGCCGCCGATCAGATGCTGATAAACTATCCAGAGGATAGATCATCAGTTTTAAAGAACTACAGAACCCCTTTAACTTAAACAAACTTAAACCAATAAAAATTATATTAACTATGTGGGATGACCTGACATGGACTTCAGACTAGTATTTCAGGTGTTTTCACTGAGATTTCTGCTAGGGCACCTCCCTGCCTTTTACAGAACTGATTGTCTCATCCAGACTGCCCTCAACCTGGGAGCCAATCAGGGTCATCTGAGAACCCTTCTTTTTCCTCCCATCATGTGCAGTAAAATTGGGTGCTGTGTTCAGTTTTACTGGATTTGACCGAAATGTACCAAAACATCTGCCATCCCAATAAAATTAACAAAGTTCACAACAATCCCAATTAAAAGGAAGATAGACAATGATCCAGGGATTTGTTCCACATCTGGAGTGGGGAAGGATTTTTTTCTCTCATAGAGTTTTTTATTGTCTTCCTCGGGATCAATATAACAGGGTTATAATTAACACTTCATGGACCTTTGTCATTTTCCAACCTTAACAGCTATGAGATAGATGTGCTGTAGTATTTTTCTATTTTTATAGCTCGGTTATGTCTTAGACCCCTTTTGGACGAAAAAGTTCCACGAATCGGACTTGCATCGTTAGTATGCGGCAGCAAAGATTAAAGAGACAGTGTGCCAACAGACTAAGGCACCTTTCAAACGAGCAAGTTCTACAAATCTGACTCGGGGCGTTAGTATGCGGCTGCTCCTGTCCTGACCTCCCAGCCCTGAAGGGGTCGCATAGCACTATATTGATTTATAATGCTATGTAAGCCTTACAGTTCTGGAATGTATTGGATAACACTGACAGCATTTTCCAATACATTCAAGACCTCTAAGGGCTACATAGAATCATAAATCAATATAATGCTATGCGACCCCGGCAGTGCAGGCAGGTCAGGACGGGAGCTGTTGCATACTCATGATGCGAGCCCGATGTGTTGAACTTGCTTGTTTGAAAGTGGCCTTAGTCTGATGGTACACCTTCACTTTAATCTTTGCTTGTGCTGCTCAAATTCCTGTTTTTCTTACATAAATAGATAAAAATGAGGTAGATAGATAGATAGATAGATAGATAGATAGATAGATAGATAGATAGATACAGTAGATAGATAGATAGATAGATAGATAGATAGATAGATAGACAAATACAGATAGATATGAGATAGATAATTAAAGATCTATGTTGCCTCCTCTCTGCACCCATATAACTTACCAACAAAGAATAGATCAGGGGAATGATTCCAAGAGGCGGGCAGAGGATGAAGTTTATCATTGTGCAGGTTATACAATAGGGCCTTTTTCTGCGTTGGTGCAAGACTGCTGAGGTTGAAGAAGGCTCAGATGATGCATTGCCTACTAGGTCAGATATTCCAGTGGTTGGTTGTTGTGGAGGAAGATCTACTGGTGGATGATCTTCTACTGGTGGAGGTTCTTCTTGTGTTGAAGGATTCTCTAGTGAGTATGGTGGTGGCAGTTCACAGTAATCCGGAGGACGGGGTAAATCTCGAAATGTTATGTATGCTGCTGAGAGACTGGTTGGCCTATCACCCCCATTAAACTCGTTAACTGGTGGTAAATAATCCATCTGAAAGGCTTCGTTGTAGATACAATATACATCGTACTGCTGGCCGGGTGGAAACAGGTCCTCATAACGTGGTGGTAGAGGTAGACCTCTTCTGTCTCCTGACATTCTCCTGGAGAGCCGACTATAAATCTGCGACTCCTTCGTTCTCTGAGTGCGGAGATCTTTCTGCCTTGGGCTGAGGTTACATTACACCTTATGTTACACCCTTTACATGTCAGTTGTATCACTATGTAAAAAATGTCACTCAACAATTTACAGGGGAGGGAGCCAATACCAATCTACTGCTGTATATAGTAATGGAGACACCATGTAGACATCTGTCCCTACACATGACATGGATTATACCAAAATTCTTATTAAAGGGGTTGTAAAGGATTTGAAAAACCTTTATAAAACTCTGTTCTGTGTCAGGTATGACAGGTCTGATTTTGGACCACCCTCTTTTAACAAATAAACCCCATAAGGACACAGCCACATTTTCCCAATCTGACATGTCACATTAATAACTTAGGAACACTTTTACAGTACTCATCTGGTTGATTCTGAGACTGCTTTTTTCATGACATATCATACATTGGACTAGTGTTAAATTTCAGTTAACCTATTTGGTGTTTCTTTAAAAAAAAATCAAAATGTATAGAAAATATTTGGAAAAGTTAATCGAGAACATTTTTTAAACATTCTTTTATTTTTATTATGTTTAAAGCTGGATAAATGAAAATTTCCCCAACTTTTTTAGGGCTTCCACCAGACAGGCCTGGACTGTTAGATTCTTGGTGGGCCGTTCTTTATGGGCACACAATGGGCTGCTCAGGTCTAGATCTCCTCTGTTAGCCTATTTAGACATTTTGGTGATGGGCCACTGGCCGTAGTCTGCCATACAAGCCCCCGATGTACACTCCTTGGCCAGATGCGTTACACCAGTGGTGAAGATGCCCCGGGGATTTGGTATGGGAGTGAACTTCACTTGGTCCCCTTTTGTAAAGACCGTGGATGGGTGATGGCAGGTCCAGTACGGCCTCTTCATGGACCTATGACTGAGGAGCATCTCATACTTTGTCTCATCATCCAGCAGAAAGCCAAAACTCCTCTCCACGGAGAACCACTTGACAGTCCCCACTTGCCTCCTGGTCCATGGGACGAGAATGGTCCAGCAATCAGATGACCCACTCCTCCATCTTCATCTTACATGGGAATCTTGTGGCTATTCTTCTTTCAAAAATGCAGGATACCAGCCATGGCCTATCATTTTGGAGAACCGAGGCATTGATTCTTCTTGGCCAGGTGATGGAGAGGGAGCCATGGCAGCGACCCCCATGCTCACCTGTATTGAACGCACAAAAGTTGCCGGTGCCTGGCTTTTCACTTGGGCCACCCACATTTTTTCAGTTGTTTTTGTTGCTTCAGGGTTGTTCAATAGCAGAGGATTCCAAGTGCAATTTCTTGCACCAGTAAGGAATACGAAGACAGTTTGCATGGCCGCAACTTGCGAGTGTAGATTTCCACTATCAGGTCTCAGCTTTAGCTTTACATAGTCTAAGGGTGGTCTCGTGTGATGGGCATCTGATCCGTTACACCTTACAGCAACATCTATAATGCAGTTTTCAGCTCTTCACTCTTTTGTCTTCTATCTGGAGAATCCTTTTTCAAGAGAAGGAGCTCTGCAGTGTGCTTCCTCTCCTCTCTGTGTCTGCACAGGAACTCCCCCACCTGGCAGGAACCAGGACCAGCCTACTAGCCTACTCCTACCAAAAAGGGAGGAACCGGGTGGTTAACCCTGTTTCTGCCAACCATACTGCTCACCAGAAGATATGGCCAGACAACATGCAATTACAATACTATATGTAACTGGGTCTGGTCTACTGCACACAGAGTATTTAAGGGGATGAGATCTCTGGTCTTGTGGAAAGGCAGTGACTGAAAGTCCTATAATGGAAGTGCACAGGGTCTCAGCATCACAGTTGATTTCAGAAGTAGCATGTGCCTCTCTGGTGTGGGAAGTGACCTGTCTGAGTGATTTAAGGAGGAGAGGAGTCCTCCACCCAAGTCTTTATTATATATAATCCAGGAACATTAAGATGTACGTACATTGGAGGCCGACCATATGGTTACGATGATAATGGAGAGAGTTGAGTAAATTCCAGATCCCTCCATCCCCTCCAGACACATCTCGCAGCAGTCAATCTGCCAGGATCGGACATGTTGAAAGCCAACATGTCTGCTATTATCGGCTCATCAGGAGACCTGCATACACATCAGATCATTGGCAGTTTCCTCCAGTCATCATTTAATGTCTGCCACTAGTTTTACACCATATCTTATACTTATACTCTGCAGCAGGGGTGCACCTAGCCTTTCTGCTGCCTGAGGTGAAAACTGAAACGGCGCCCCCTCTCCCCCACCCATACCAGTTTCTTAACCTAACCCCTTTGCCACAATGAAAGCGCTCATTGCCCAAGGCCGATTGCTTCACCTGGCCTCATTGGTGATCAACCCCTGCTCTGCAGTTACCTCCAGAGCTGCATTGTGAATTCTGATGATTTCCTGGTACCAGGGAGCAATGCATAGTGGGAGCTCAACAGTCATACATCTGTCACATATCTACATGTCAAGAAGACAACAAAGCTGATGCATGTGGTTAGCATGTGCATGTGCAGGTGGTCAGCCCTATAACCCGCAGAGCAAGTTTAACAGGATATGTTAGTGTCTCATTTTTTAAGATTTTTTTTTTGCAACCTTCAGATACGATTTGTGCTTTCATTCCATAACATTCCAAACTTGACCCTGAAATCCGAACCCCGTTGAAGTCAATGGGGAACGAACTTTGGGGCTGAAAGTCGCTGTAAAAAAAGTAATAGAAAGGGCTAGAGGGCTGCAAAAGGAACCAACATGGCGGTAAGAGCAGTACAATTGCCCTGCAAACGAATGTGGATAGGGAAATGACTTAAAATAACAAAATACATAAAAATAAAACCTAATAATCTTGAGCAAGGAGACAGAGGTCCAAGTGGACTAGGAAGTTGAGGAAGCTGTAAACGTTGCGGTGTAAGTAGAAGGGGCAACACGGTTTTTCTGGGGTTGTTTTTTATTTGCATATTTATTCTGTGTGTGACCTTTAGCCATTTTTTTTGGGTTCGGCCAGTATACTTCTCTACTCTGCCAATATAACAAATAATAATCTTGAGCCAGGAGGTGGAGGTCCGAGTAAAGGAAGAGCAGGTGGACGTGGTGCAGTAGGCGAAGAAGACGGAGGAGGCGGGGGGGTAAACCAACACTGTTTCTGTTTTTTTTTTTAGATGTGTCTGTTAATTCTGTGTGTGACCTTTTGCCATTTTTTTGGGTTCAGCCGGTATACTTCTTTATTCTGCCAATATAACAAATACTATTCTTGAACCAGGAGGTGGAGGTCCAAGTGGAGGAGGAGGTGGATGTGGTGGTGTAGGTGGAATAGGCAGAGGAGGCAGGGCAGGAAGCCAACACTGTATATGTTTTGTTTTGTTTTGTTTTTTTGTTTGTGGAGGCCCCAAAACATTGGGAAATGGCAAAGAGAAAGCACAAACTGCACTGGAGTACAACAATGGCTGGGTGCGACCAGTATACTTCTCTACTCTGCCCAAGGTACGGACAAGTCCTGTGGGATCTATGCCTGGTTCAATTTAATGAACATGAGCTTGTCCACGTTGGCTTTGTACATGCGGCTGCGCTTGTCTGTGATTACCCCCCCCCTGCCGTGCTAAACACACGTTCGGACAATACATTTGCTGCAAGACAGGTCAGCACCTCCAAGGCGTAAAGGGCAAACCCAGACCATGTGCCCAATTTGGAGACCCAGAAGTTAAATATGACAGACCCATCAGTCAGTGTGTGCAGACATGTGCCCATGTACTGTTCCACCATGTTGCTGAAACACTGCCTCCTGCTAAGGTCCACATCAGATGGCGGTGCTGGATGTTGTGGCGTGCTGATAAAGCTTTTCTACATTTCGGCCATGCTGCATTGGCTATGTCTTCCTATGCCTCATGCTTCCAATTAACCCCAGCGTGCACTTGTACTCACTCATCTTCCAATCACGCTCCAATGACGACAAGGAAGGCACGTTGTCCTTGTAGCGGGGATCCAGCAGGGTGGCCCCCACTAATCAGCACCGGTAACAATCAGGGCAACTCAGCAGTTGTTGAGCAGGCACTGCAGCATGTAGTCACTCATGTGTGCCAGGCTGCCCAGAGGCAACGCCAAGCTGTCCTCAGTGGGAAGTTGTCTGTGTCCTCTGTATCACAGAAAAGGAAAATGAAAAAAGAGGGTTACTCAGATATATTTTGGGGCCTCCCAAAATATAAAGTGAGAAAAGTGGACGCCAAGGGGGAAAGAAAAAAAAAGGGAAGCAGAGGTGGCAGGAGGGAAGGCAGCACAACTGGTGAACGTAAAGTATAGGAACTAAACGTCAAAAGAATGCGGTAAAGATTTTGGCTGATGGATGAAGGATATTTGCACCCTGAGGGGACAGGAACCTAAATCACTCCAGATCGGCCCATAAATAACCAGAATATAGGCGCTATTCCCGATAGGATAAATAGTAAGAAATAGTCAATTAAAGAATTAATCAATATAAGAAATATATATTTTGAAGATTTTTAGGGAATAATATCCTAATACGGTGTCACACCGAAGGTGAGAAATAATAGAGAAATATTATTGGCTTCCAGAGTAGTTGGAATGAAGGCAATGGAGAATTCAGCTTCTGTTCATAGATCCTTTATTCCATAAAACAGATGGCACTCAACGCGTTTCGTGGGTCTATAGAGAAAGCCCCCTTCTTCAGGAGTGAGCAAGAAATGTATATACAATAATAACTTAGTTATTGTCTTCCATATTCATTTATAAACTTGGATCTTGTTTGACATGTGAATAATTCCTGGGAAACCGAGGCCACTGGAAGTGACATCATGTGTCCCAGGGTGTCTCAAGAGAACAAGGGGTTCTCTAGGAATTAAGAAAATAAAAATACCTACTGTATCTTGGGAACGGTGTGTCCTAGAGAGCTGAGACCCGGTCTAAAACCTTCCCGGACACCTGAAGTACCTGTGTGCCGAATTTGGTGAAAATCGATCCAGTAGTTTGGTCGCGCATAGAGAACAAACAGAAACTCATTTTTATAACATAAGGAGATTAGCAGAAGAACCCGGCTTCGGCTGGATATATTTAATCTATTTCATTAAATGTTTGTGTGTGTGTCGTTAAAAGATCTCGAGAGTAACCTCTACAGTGCCCGCCCCTTAACAGTAACATCAACAGTGCCCTCCCCTTTAATTGTGACCTCCACAGCAGCTAGGGTGGCCACTGTCTTCACCCCAGAAAGCGGACCTCACCGGCCATGCACCCAAACGTGAAGACACACCCCTGGTCCCCATGAAGCCACAACCCTAAACATGAGACCACGCCCCCTGGCTCCATGAAGACACGGAAGAGAATCTGTCTGAGCAAGAGCTACTGAAAGGGTGGACATCCCTGCATCCGTCCAGGCACTGCGCCATACGGAGGATATGGAGCCGGAAAACCTGCCTGTCCAGCCTAAAACCGGCCATCTGGCCAACATGACAGCAGCCTGCCCCTAGATCCGGTTTTAGGCCGGACAGTCGGGCTTTCAGACTCCCTGTCCTCCATCCGTCGCAGGGCCTGGACGAAGGACATGGATGTCCTTTTGAACATCTCACTCTCAGACAGCAGGGGCTTTTAAGTCCTTCTTTTGAGGGTGGCCTGAATTAAAGGTCGATGCCATGGTAATTTATGAAGAAACACAGTGGGTAGCAGTGGAAGAGACTGCCGAGAATTATACCCTTACCCCAACCTCTTAAAAGTCTTGCAGCTGATAATAAATAACACGCATGACAACCATCTTTGTTGGGTGAGGGTTGGTCACAGCTTTATTGATTATATTCTTAAACCATCCAACTTTTGAATACCAAAACAGAACCTCGGAGTATAAAGAAGCAGTATGCCCCACAGAATTTATCAACCTTCTTCTCCCTCTTAAATTGACTCAATACCGACCTCCACTGTGACTTCTGAACAGGAGTTGATCTGAAATGGAACATCATAAGTGAGCAAAACAACAATAACATAATGCTAAACCAGAGTGGGTGGGAGGGGAGCTTAATGAGGTGCTGGAGAAAGAGGCCGTCCTCAGACTCAGCACCACTTTTATACCTACGGCCCCTACCATCTCATTTGACCAACCAGGATAGAGGGGTGGGGGGAGGTCATTAACTGATGGGGATATCTCCTTGATTTGAACCTCCTGCAACAAACACCCCTGTGGACTGCACCACTCTCACCAAGCTGCCAGCCCTCTTTTATTATCCTTTACCTTGCCCTCTTCCTCTCTGCAGTCAAGGATGCCTTCATTTAATTCACCTCGGCGTCATCTAAAACATCTTTTATTACTACTGAACAGTAAATATGTGAAATTTACATTATATTAGATAATGATTGATGATGAGTTAGTCTAAAACATAAGTTATAGTTATGGTAACCGGAATACCCCTTTAACTGTGTCATCCACACCGCTCAGTCTCTTTAAAGCAGACCTACAGTAGTAAAGGAAAATGGCTGGGTTGTTATGGAAACATGGTATTAAATAATGTGCGTGGAGACTAACAGTCTGCGAGTTTCTATTGGCTGGTAAGGGTCATGTGACCAGGCTTCTATTGGCTAATGCATCTTTTAGGAATATCTCAGGAATGGTACGTCGAGGAGAGCTGAGACCTGTTCCAAAACCTTCCCGTACACCTGATGTACTTGTGTGCCAAATTTTGTGATTGTAGCTGCGATGGTGTGGATTCCTTTAGCGGACATACACACATACACACATACAAACATACACTCAGTTTTATACAGTATATTAGCAGGACCCAGCTTCGCACGGGCATATTTCATCTATTTCATTTAATGTTTGTGTGTGTTGTTGCAGAGAGAAAGTCCCCCTCCCTGCCACCCCTGCAGCTGACAGAAGTTGATTTTTACCTTTATTTTTTCAATCCCCAATGGCTGCAGAGTGGGAAGGGGGTGTGACCTGACTGGGTCGGAGGCGTGGCTTAGCTAGACCTGGGCGGGGGATTAAAGTAATTCTTTTGAGGGTGGCCTGAATTACAGGTCGATGCAATGGTAATTTAGGAGGGTTTTTCCGGACACCTGATGTACCTGTGTGCCAAATTTTTGAATATCGGTCCAGTAGTTTGATCGCGCATAAAGAACAGACAGACAGAAACTCATTTTTATAATATAAGAAGATGATCTCTGTTTGCTGTCGGGAAATGGGAACATTCTTATTTATATCAAGAGGCTGAATAATTACCTGATGCATCTCACAGCTAAAGGGAACAACTACACTGCGACATGTGTAGCGCAACATTCATGTCGCACCAATGTGGCGCACCATTTTTTATAATGACAGTCAATGGTGTTGCCATGCAACATGCCTCTACTGTGATACGACAGTCGGAAAACAAAATCCAACTTGGATTTATTATGATTGTCGTGTTCCAGCATGTCGCAGTCCGACACCATTAACTATCATTATAAATAATGTTGCGCGAGGTTTAGGCGACGCATGTTGCTGTGTAGCCCTAGCCTAACTCACAGAGGATTATCTAGAATGTATACTCTGTAAACAGTGTTTATTGATCTAAGCCCCTTCACTATCTTACACCACCTAAGATGCTGGCATGGACCCCTTCCCTACCTTAGACCACCTAGGATGCTGGGATGGACCCCTTCCCCATGTTAGACCACCTAGGATGCTGGCATGGACCCCTTCCCCACGTTAGACCACCTAGGATGCTGGCATGAACCCCTTCCCTACCTTAGACCACCTAGGATGCTGGCATGAACCCCTTCCCTACCTTAGACCACCTAGGATGCTGGGATGGACCCCTTCCCCACGTTAGACCACCTAAGATGCTGGCATGGACCCCTTCCCTACCTTAGACCACCTAGGATGCTGGGATGGACCCCTTCCCCATGTTAGACCACCTAGGATGCTGGCATGAACACCTTCCCTACCTTAGACCACCAAAGATGTTGGCATTAAATTATCCACTATCCTAAGCCACATCCATGAGTCCCGTTTCTGTGGCGGAATTGCTTTTTTAAAATTTTTTTCAATTTCAGGCCGTTAGGAATTTTTTCCCGCTTCCTACTACATCATATGCAATATTAAATTATGGTGTTGGAAAGTACAACTTGTCCCGCAAAAAACAAGCCCTCATACAGCTATGTGAACAGAAAAATAAAAAAGTGACCAATGGCGTAGTGTAGGTTGTCAGCACCCGGGGAAAGCTAATTATTGTGCCCCCAACCTGTCAACACGCACCTTTTTTTTGCAGATAATGTAGTTGTTGTCACCTGCAGTCCTATGTAATACCACAGATAACACAGTGATAACTCTCTGAGTACAGATAATGTAGTAGATGTCACCTGCAGTCCTATGTAATACCACAGATAACACTGTGATAGCTCTCTGAGTACAGATAATGTAGTAGATGTCACCTGCAGTCCTATGTAACACCACAGATAATAAAGTGATAACTCTGAGTACAGATAATGTAGTAGATGTCACCTGCAGTCCTATGTAACACCACAGATAACACAGTGATAACTCTCTGAGTACATATAAGGTAGTAGATGTCACCTGCAGTCCTATGTAACATCACATATAGCACAGTGATCACTCTCTGAGTACAGATAACGTAGTAGATGTCACCTGCAGTCCTATGTAACACCAAAGATAACACAGTGATAACTCTCTGAGTATATATAATGTAGTAGATGTCACCTGCAGTCCTATGTAACACCACAGATAACACAGTGATAACTCTCTGAGTACAGATAATGTAGTAGATGTCACCTGCAGTCCTATGTAACACCACAGATAACACAGTGATAACTCTCTGAGTACAGATAATGTAGTAGATCTCACCTGCAGTCCTATGTAACACCACAGATAACACAGTGATAACTCTCTGAGTACAGATAATGTAGTAGATGTCACCTGCAGTCCTATGTAACATCACAGATAATAAAGTGATAACTCTCTGAGTACAGATAATGTAGTAGATGTCACCTGCAGTCCTATGTAACACCACAGATAACACAGTGATAACTCCCTGAGTACAGATAATGTAGTAGATGTCACCTGCAGTCCTATGTAACACCACAGATAACACAGTGATAACTCTCTGAGTACAGATAATGTAGTAGATGTCACCTGCAGTCCTATGTAACACCACAGATAACACAGTGATAACTCTGAGTACAGATAATGTAGTAGATGTCACCTGCAGTCCTATGTAACATCACAGATAATAAAGTGATAACTCTCTGAGTACAGATAATGTAGTAGATGTCACCTGCAGTCCTATGTAACACCACAGATAACACAGTGATAACTCTGAGTACAGATAATGTAGTAGATGTCACCTGCAGTCCTATGTAACATCACAGATAATAAAGTGATAACTCTCTGAGTACAGATAATGTAGTAGATGTCACCTGCAGTCCTATGTAACACCACAGATAACACTGTGATAACTCTCTGAGTACAGATAATGTAGTAGATGTCACCTGCAGTCCTATGTAACACCACAGATAACACAGTGATAACTCTCTGAGTACACATAATGTAGTAGATGTCACCTGCAGTCCTATGTAACACCACAGATAACACAGCGATAACTCTCTGAGTACAGATAATGTAGTAGATGGATGGGAGGCCCTAGAATTCAGGACACGCACAGTGGAGGATGGACATTACATATATTGGAACAAAAAATACAGACCGCCATGATACCTTCTTTCAGCCACGTCTCGTCTCTGCAGAGTTTATCGCAGAATTTTTTTTTTTAGATTCCTCACTTTACTATTGTCCTCCCCCTCCTGGTGGCTCAACACTGTCATCCTGCTGCCCCCCAATACTGTGCTAGTACCATACAGATAGTCCCCCATATTAATACGCTCCCAAACTATCCTCAATAGTAATAGTGTGCCCTGCAGCACCACCAATGGCAACCCCATTAGTAGTAATGTCCTCCATATTGCTCTCAATTGTAAAACCCCCTCAGCGCCCCCAATATTAATAATGTCCCTATAGGTCTCCTAGTAGAAATAAGACCTTCTATAGGGCCCCCAGCAGTAACAAGGGCGCTCTATAAGTTACTGGTATAGAGCCCACAGGAGTGATAAAGTCTCCTATAAGTCTGCAGTAGTTATAATACCTCATACAGTGGTCTTCATTTATAAAGTATTTAAAAGGACCCAGTAGTAGCTCCAGGAATTTATAAAAACCTGTTCCCTCCATATTATTAGTATATATAATAGTCCCTCTGTATTAGTAGCATATTAGCCCCCTCTGTATTAGTAGTACATTGGCCGCCTGTGTATTAGTAGTATGTTGGTCGCCTGTGTATTATTAGTATTTTGGCCACCTCTGAATTAGTACTGTAGTATAATGACCCTCTCTGTATTAGTAGTATATTGGTCCATTCTGTATTAGTAGTATATTGCCGCCTTTGTATTAGTAGAATATTGGCCCCTCTGTATTAGTAGTATATTGGCCCCTCTGTATTAGTAGTATATTGGCCCCCTCTGTATTAGTAGTATATTGGCCCCTCTGTATTAGTAGTATAATGACCTCATCTGTTTTAGTAGTATACTGGGAGAAAATGTCTGTATGTGGGTAAGTAACTGGCTCAGTGATAGAAAACAGGGTGGTTATTAATGGTACATACTCAGATTGGGTCACTGTCACTAGTGGGTTACCACAGGGGTCTGTATTGGGCCCTATTCTCTTCAATATATTTATAAATGATCTTGTAGAAGGCTTGCACAGTAAAATATCAATTTTTGCAGATGACACTAAACTGTGTAAAGTAATTAACACAGAAGAGGACAGTACACTGCTACAGATGGATCTGGATAGACTGGAGGCTTGGGCAGAGAAGTGGCAGATGAGGTTTAACACTGACAAATGTAAGGTTATGCATATGGGAAGGAATAATGCAAGTCACCAGTACATACTAAATGGTAAAACATTGGGTAACTCTGACATGGAAAAGGACCTAGGAATTTTAGTGAACAGCAAACTAAGCTGCAGAAACCAGTGTCAGACAGCTGCTGCCAAGGCCAATAAGATGATGGGTTGCATCAAAAGAGGCATAGATGCCCGTGATGAGAACATAGTCCTGCCACTTTACACATCACTAGTCAGACCACACATGGAGGACTGTGTACAGTTCTGGGCTCCTGTGAACAAGGCAGACATAGCAGAGCTGGAGAGGGTTCAGAGGAGGGCAACTAAAGTCATAGCTGGAATGGGTGGACTACAGTACCCAGAAAGATTATCAAAATTAGGGTTATTCACTTTAGAAAAAAGACGACTGAGGGGAGATCTAATAACTATGTATAAATACCGTATTTTTCGTTTTATAAGACGCACTTTTTTCCCCTCCAAAGCTGCGTCTTATAAAACGAAGGTAACGAATTAAGTGGCTCAGGAGCTCTCACTAACAGCTCCTGAGCCTGCCATTAAACAGTTGCGGGGACTGAAGTCTGCCTCCAGCCCGCGCTTCCTTAACTAACGGGCACCACGGGCGGGCTGTCAGCTGTGCTCTGCTGCCGTCAGCCTGCGCGTCCATATTGAAGGTAAACGTTGGGCGGCCTGGCAGCTTCACTCAAAGCTTAGTGCTGCCCAGCCCGCATGTCAGCCTTACCCTATGGAAGCCTCTCCTGCAGCACTGCGGCGGCTCCACGTACTATGCTCCGCTGCCGGCAGCCCATACATAGTGAAGCGTTCTGCGGGCTGGCGGCTTTACCCACTGCTTACTGCTGCCGCCAGCCCGCACTTATTACAGTAATAGTATTGGAGGCTCTTCTGCACTTCATTAGTCCTGCTGATTGGTGGTGGGCTCACTGTTGCTGCCCACACCTTCACCAATCAGTCTCCTACAATTTTCCGCTGTACCAGCTCCGCTCCTGCTGTGTACAGCGGTTTTGTGGACCCAGTGCCTGGGTGAGTGACGCTCAGGGCATATGGTAGCAAAAATTACTGTAAATGTCCCATAAATGACTATAACCCTCCTCATTTATAGGTATCCAATCCACCCATGTACTGCAGTACATGGTTGGATTCCTATGGATGAGGGGGGTTATAGTCATATTTTATATAAACACTGTCCAGGGATACCGTAGTTCTGTAATTGGGTTTACCGTATATCAAATATGATTATAACCCCCCTCATCCATAGAAATCCACCCATGTACGGCAGTATATGAGTGGATTTCTATGGATGAGGGGTGTTATAGTCTTATTTGATATAAACACATGCCAATTACAGAACTATCGCTGGACAGTGTTTATATCAAATATGACTATAACCTCCCTCATCCATAAGAATCCACCCATGTACCGGTACTGCAGTATATGAGTAGATTCCTATGGATGAGGGGGGTTCTAGTCATATTTACGGTAATATACGGTAAACACATTCCAATTGTACTGAACAGTCCATGGATAGTGTTTACCGTATATTTAATCTGACTAGAACTCCCCTCATCCTTTAGAATACAACAATGTACAGTACCTACAGTACATCAGTGTATTCTTTAGGATGATGGGGGTTATAATCACATAAGTATAATCCACCGTTCCCTCATAACACTGTGTCATCCACAGATCCTCCATAACAGTGTCCTCCACAGATCCCCCATAACAGTGTCATCCACAGATCCCCCATAACAGTGTCCTCCACAGATTTGCCATAACATTATGTCATCCACAGATCCTCCATAACAGTGTCATCCACACATCCCCCCATAACAGTGTCATCCACAGATCCCCCATAACAGTGTCATCCACAGATCCCCATAACAGTGTCATCCACACATCCCCCCATAACAGTGTCATCCACAGATCCCCCATAACAGTGTCATCCACAGATCCCCCATAAGTGTCATCCACACATCCCCCTAACAGTCATCCACAGATCCCCCATAACAGTGTCATCCACAGATCCCCCATAACATGTCATCCAAGTCCCCCATAAAGTGTCATCCACAGATCCCCCATAAACAGTGTGCATCCCACAGATCCCCCATAACAGTGTGTCATCCCAGATCCCATAACATGTGTCATCCACAATCCCCATAACAGTGGTGTCATCCACAGATCCCCCATAACAGTGTCATCCACAGATCCCCCCATAACAGTGTCATCCACAGATCCCCACATACAACATAGATCCCCCATCCCCCATCCACAGATCCCCATAACAGTGTAGTCCATAACATCCACAGATCCCCCATAACAGTGTGTCATCCACAGATCCCCATAACATCATCCACAGATCCCCCATAACAGTGTCATCCACAGATCCCCCATAACAGTGTCATCCACAGATCCCCCATAACAGTGTCATCCACCAGATCCCCCATAACAGTGTCATCCACAGATTCCCCCATAACAGTGTGTCATCCACAGATCCCCCATTAACAGTGTTCATCCACAGATCCCCCATAACAGTGTCATCCACAGATCCCCCATAACAGTGTCATCCACAGATCCCCATAACAGTGTCATCCACAGATCCCCATAAAAACAGTAGACATCACAGATCCCCCATAACAGTGTCATCCACAGATCCCCCTAACAAGTGTCATCCACAGATCCCCCATAACA
>ONZH01029930.1:0-39963 GCA_900303285.1 Rhinella marina | reverse complement strand
CCACATCGCATGTGCCGCGGACTGCGCTGACCACTGCACCCTCACGATCAGCGCGCCGTAGTACTACAGCGCTGGGCGGCAAGTCATATACATGTACGGCGCTGGTCGGGAAAGGGTTAAAAGCATTCTCTGTGTAAGTATACATAAAGAGATAGCTGTCAGTCAGTGATAGTTGTGTATAGAGGTTGTCCTAAATTCAGAAAGAACAAAGATCTAATGTGTAAATCACATTAACATTTTGCTGAATCTTTCCTAATAAAATTATCGTATATATCAGTCTGCTCAGCTCCTCCTGCTCTACAATATGATTGCACTGCAATTTGTAGCAACATGTTCTTTTTAAAACATGTCCAAAAGAAAGTGCCTTACCAGTGAAGCCTGCCTCATGGTTTGAGAAGTATCAATTTATCCTATCGTCTATCACAATATATTAAAGGATTGTCCCTGTTCCTAATAGAGGTCTCATCAGATCATGTGAAAGTCATCCCATCCCCCCAGAAAACATTATTTATTCCATCCATTTACCTGATTACATTCATGTTAATGGACGGATAGGAGTAAAACAAAATTATATTTTAAATGGCAGTGGAGTTGCTTCAGTCTGTCTTGTCAGGAAAATAGATAGGATGAGAGACTGGACAGCAGATGTTAGTTGCACCTACAGGCTTCAGGTCTGTTTACAATTAACATTTTTATGCAGTTTATTTTTTCTTTTAAAAAACGTAAATATAAACCCGTTTTGGACCTGCACAGTACACATAATTGCAGCAGGCACCATAACCGCCGGGTTTCTGCTGTTTTAAACAGCAGATGCCCAAGGCTAATGTATGCAATTGTTGATAATGCCAATAATACTGTGGTCAAATGAGAGTGCTAAAACCGGGAAACTGAGAGCTTTCCTGCCCAGGCCGCCTTCCTCTACTAATAGGCTTCAGCCTGTACAAGGCCTCTAAGCCGATTACTGGTACATTCCAATGCTGGCCTGCAGGTGGCAGCACTGCATTGGAATTTACTTAATCATGTGTTCTGTATCCTGTAATGGATAGATATCTATTCCAGAATATAAGCAGCAATATTATGATCGCATGTTATAGTCACCTAGGGTGATTTAAAAAAAGGGGAATTTTTAATATATTTTAAATTGCCCCCCTCCCTTTCCCTAGAAAAAATAGACAATGAAAAAATTAAACCTCATGGGCATCACCACATCCAAAAGCACCATGCTATTAAAACAAAAAAATATTTATCCTAAACAGCATAACGAGAAAAAAATCACTTCACCTCCCTAAAAAGTGATCAAAAAGTTCTACACACTCTGGCATCAATAAGAAAAAATCATCTCGCAAAAAATGAGCCTTCATACAGTGCCGTAGACATAAAGATACAAAAGTTGTGTGGGTCAGAATATGGTGATGAAAAAAAATATATTTTTCCCAGATTTTTTTGTGTTGAATACAAGAAAAACTATATAAATGTGGTCTCATTGTAATAGTACTGACCAAGAGAATGAAGGGCACAGGTCAGTTTTACTGAGTAGGAAAAGCCGTAAAAACAAAAATAATTAAATTTTTTCCACCCCATTTGGATTTTATTTCCCCCACAATATATGCAATAGTAAATGATGCTATTAAAAAGAACAAATTGTCCCACTAAAAACAAACCTTTATACAGCTATGGGAATGGAAAAAAAAAGTTATGGCTCTGGGAATGCAGGGAGTAAAAAATGAAAATGCAAAAAATTGCATTGAAAATTGAAGTCTCCTGAAGAGGTTAAATGGGTTATACTAAGATTAATGTAAAAAAAAAATTAAATCAGACATTATATAGTACATGACGACCTCTTTTTAACAAAGCTAGAACCAACTCTGTACCTCACATGGATCCAGAGTTCTCCCCATTCATTTTTCCAATTTCTCAGCTAAATTTTCTTCTAATTGGCAAGTCAGAGGATGTTTTCTTCCTCAGGAGACCTGCTGCAACTCTATCCCTGTAACTGTTTCAGTGTCTAACAGTACATATGAAAGTAGCAGTTGAAGGACAGAACTGAGGATGTGCGTTCACCTCAGGCAGACAGAAAAATAAGAAAAAGAGCAACCTGCAGGTACTGCTAAACAGATGCTATTGAGTAACTCTAGTGGCCATACTAAAATTTTAATTAGGTGCAGTCACAAAAGTATTCAGATCCAGGTACTGGTTTAAAAAATGTAGGATATTTTTCATGGGACAACAACTTTAAGACCCATTCTACTGCATAACACTACACTATATGCAAAAATGGCAGAAGTGGGTCTTTGTCACACAATCTCCTTCTATCTAACTCTATGACCTTAGGCCAAGTTGACACAGAGCAGATGAGTGGAGTTTTAGTTACATTTTTGCATGTTTTCTATATGAAGGAAAAGTCTAGAGAATCAGCTAAAGAAATATATAAAAAACTCTATGACTCTATGATAGTGTCTCGACCTGCATTAGATTTATAACAGTGGCTGAGCCTGGATGATAAACCTGGTGCAGGGATAGACACTTTAACTATCTAACTATTGGTTGGCTTATTTTGGGATTTTAAAGCGAAATATCACACCTAGGCCACATCCTATTTACCCTAAGCCCTACCCACTTGTCCAAGCAAGTCAGAAAAAATTGTAGTTGCGATCATTTGCGTCAATTTTTAGATTCTAGGTGCAGACATTCTAGTAAACCTGGGGATATGCCTAAATCTGACGTAAAGGAAAAACAAGAAACAAAAAGAAAAATGTACAAGGCGCAGCCAAATTAAAATGTTTAGATGTTTTTTACTCCAATTTTACCAGCTGTGAAAAGAAAAGACACAGTGTGGCTAAGAGGAGCAATAAAATGCTCCATTTTTTGATGTTCACCAGCCACAAGGTTGGATAAGAAAGAGAAATATGAAAACATTCATTTAGCAAGAATGCATCTAACAACGCTACTGAAAAATCTCATTACCGATGTCAAATATGTACTGCTTACTGTGAGCTAAAATACCAGATGGTACCCACACACAATGAAACTGTGTTGGGTACAATATGCCTCTGTTTTGAGTATGGGCAAATTCAAGAACTATACTTAGGATTGTACAGTATAATGATTTTAGGGGGATATACATTTTTGTGGAACAGTACAGTTGCATTCAATACTGGTGTATTTATGTTATTAGTTGACTATGTAGATCAATGTAAAGAATAGTAGGAGGAAACATAGGGGCTAGCCTAACGCTTGTTGTTGTTCCTTATATGCACACCTATATCGTGTACTAAATATTACCTAAACTATGAAATCATACAGTGCCCAAGTAACATTCCTGTTTATTGCCCAAATTACATCACTCAATTCATAAATGTAAAAGTAATATAGTTACACCTTGGTACCAAATGTAGGAACAGCGTGCAAGATCTGGGTGCTTAGGCTATTATGGCAAGAAGTGCCCTCTGAAAATTTACTAATATGATACTGTCTAATAGAATCACTATGTAGTAAGTTATTACATTTAGGGATCATGCATGCAGTTCCCATTTTACGAATAATACAATGACCAATTCCCTTCTATGGGGTCATACACACATCTGTACTTTTCGCCAATCCAGGTGGCTGCTCCATAAATGATAGATCAGATCCAATTCTTATCGATGTTTGCAGGTAAGAATAGCCCTTTATGTTGATAGGAGTGAAAAAATACAAAATGCACATGGACGCTACCAGTATTTTGTGGATCCATTTTCTCTGGACCAAAATATGGATCGGGTACATAAGCCCTTATACAAGAGAAAGATCAACTTTTTCCCGTGCAATGTGCTCTTTATAGGTAGGTACTGTATGTAAATAACACTAGATAAATTGTCTAGCTGGCTCAATAAAAATACTGCTTCCCTACCATATTGGACAAATCATTGGAGGGTAAATATTCCACCTCCTAGACAAACTGGAGTAGTCTAGTCTAATCAAGGCCCAATAGATTATGAGGTCATCCTTTTCTGACTCTGTAAATACATCAGTGTTTTCTTTAGATCAATAAATTATATGACGCCCTGGAAGTAAAGATATGGACAGCTAAATTCAAAGGAAAATATGTTGGCACGCAATTTTTTTTGCACACAGGCGGTTTTCTATGTACTGTGTAATATAGTTTAATTAGTTTATCATTTATAAAGTATAAACACATCCAAGGGCATATGCAGGAGATTGTCCAACAAGGGTGCTGAAAAATTAATTATGAAGCTTTGGCGAGATTAGGAGTATTGTGAACACAGCACTCCACCCCTATTCTCGTAGCTTTTATTAGAGCAGGCTAAACTGAGGATGTGGCAGTCAGTGATCAGGGAGAAAGGTTCCTAGTCTTCTCTTCTGGAGAGGAACCTGGATGTCCTTTATCCCTAAATAACAGTCATATTCTCTGCTCAGCAAACCATGCCAGGAGGTAACAATTGATAACAGTGGTAGTAGTCAGCAAGTAGAGATGAGTTTTCAAAAATTTAATTTGGGTGCTTCCCCGAATTCTTCTCAAAAATTTGCTTTGTTCTGAATTAATTCATAATGAAGCATGTTAAATCAGCTGTATCCCAGCCTGCAGGGAGGGTGTATCTCAGTGTGCATCACTGTGCATTAAAGCAACATTCATACCTAGTCCTTTCTGGTAGTGAAACAGTTATTATGACAGGCAGGTGGACACCCCAATAACAGTAAAATTAGAAAGGTTATTCACCTTAATTTGAAAATCAAGGCCTAACAGAATTGCTTATCTATTAAACAAGATGGACACCCCAATAACCGTTAAATTACAAAGC
Source organism: Rhinella marina (assembly GCA_900303285.1). Taxonomy (NCBI): domain Eukaryota; kingdom Metazoa; phylum Chordata; class Amphibia; order Anura; family Bufonidae; genus Rhinella; species Rhinella marina. The sequence continues at coordinate 35,164 of ONZH01029930.1, read as the reverse complement.
TTATTCACCCCAAAATAATAGCAGCATAGTTATCAAATAATGCTAACACACCATGACCACATATCACCAGATAGGACCTGAATGCCATATTTGGTATTCACAGCTTATTCACCCCAATTTGAGATTCAAGGCCTAATGAAATTACAGAGCCTGCACTGTCCCTGCAGTCTCCCTATGCTAACCTTACAATGTGAATATAATACCACATATGACCACTGAATAGTGACTGAATAAAATCTACTATAAAAAGACTAATATAAGTACCATATAGTGGCCACAGAGCTGTAGATAGAAGCTTTACACAGTCACACTGCAGACCGTAAAATGAATACAGTATAGCTACATTTAGTACAGGTATCTTACCTGTTTGGAGTCATTCACTTTCCCTTTACTAATCCATCCACCACCACCCCAAGTTTTTCCCACCTTGACTTATCTCTGTAGAGTTTGGTGCCCACACAATTTCAGAACCTAGCCTTTCCGGCACCTTGCCAAGACCTCTCCCACCAGTCTTCTATATGATACAGTCCCATGTAAATAATTTAAATCCCCTCCTTCAGCCCCTCCAACACATAGTCCCATGTAAATACCATCACTCCCCTCCAGTCCTCTATAATACCCAGTCCCAAGTAAATAACACCAGTCATCTCCCCCCAGTCTTCTATAACATACAGTCCCATGTAACTAACACCCTTCCCCTTCCTTCAGCCCCTCTAACATACAGTCCCAGTTAAATGACATATTTCCCCCCACTAAGCAGGGGTGGAGGTATAATGGGGAGAACCACATCTCCCAGCATGTCTCTGGCACTTACATGCATTCCAAGGATTCACAGGTCTACACTGCTGAGGGGCTGTCTTTCTCTGCACTGGTCACATGATGGTGACCTCATCGCAGGTCCTATCACCACTTCCAATGTTGAAAAGGTCACATGACTATGATGTTATGGAAGGTCCTTCAGCTTTGGAGTAAAGGCAGAACGGGCAGCAGAAAGGGCCCCCCTCCCTCTCTGGGTCCCTATGCAGCTGAACATGCTGCACAGGCGGTATGTCCGCCCCTGATTTGTCAGTGTTAAACCTCATCTGCCACTTCTCTGCCCAAGCCTCCATTCCATCCAGATCCATCTGTAGCAGTGTACTGTCTTCTTCCATGTTAATTACTTTACATAGTTTACTGTTTAGTCATCTGCAAAAATTTATATTTTACCGTGCAAGCCATCTACTATATCATTAATAAATATATTGAAGAGAATTGGGCCGAATACTGACCCCTGTGGTACCCCACTAATGACGGGTAGCCAATATGAGTGTGTACCATTAATAACCAACCTCTGTTTTCTATCACTGAGCCAGTTACTTACCCACATACAGACATTTCATTTTATATACTAACTAGCTGAAGGAGCCGGCTTCGCCCGGGTATATTTAATTTATGTCATTTACTGTTTGTGTGTGTGTGTCGTTAAAAGATATCGAGAGTGACCTCTACAGCGCCTGCCCCTTTAACACTAACCTCTACAGCAGCCCGCCCCTTAAACAGTGACCTCTACAGCGCCCCGCCCCTTTAAAAGTGACCTGTACAGCTGCCCGCCCCTTTAACAGTGACCTGTACAGCTGCCCGCCCCTTTAACAGTGACCTCTACAGCAGCCCGCCCCTTTAACAGTGACATCTACTGCGCCCCGCCCCTTTAACAGTGACCTCTACGGCAGCCCGCCCCTTTAACAGTGACCTCTACAGCAGACCGCCCCTTTAACAGTGACCTCTACAGCTGCCCGCCCCTTTAACAGTGACCTCAACAGCTGCCCGCCCCTTTAACAGTGACCTCTACGGCAGCCCGCCTCTTTAACAGTGACCTCTACAGCAGCCCTCCCCTTTAACTGTGACCTCTACAGCTGCCCGCCCCTTTAACAGTGACCTTTACAGCTACTCGCCCCTTTAACAGTGACCTCTACAGCTGCCCGCCCCTTTAACAGTGACCTTTACAGCAGCCCGCCTCTTTACAAGTGACCTCTACAGCAGCCCGCCCCTTTAACAGTGACCTCTACAGCAGCCCTCCCTTTAACTGTGACCTCTACAGCTGCCCGCCCCTTTAACAGTGACCTTTACAGCTGCTCGCCCCTTTAACAGTGACCTCTACAGCTGCCCGCCCCTTTAACAATGACATCTACAGCTGCCCATCCCTTTAATAGTGACCTCTACAGCAGCCCTCCCCTTTAACTGTGACCTCCACAGCAGCTAGAGTGGCCACTGTCTTCACCCCAGAAAGCCAGACCTCACCGGCCATTCCCCAAACGTGAAACAGCGCCCCCAGTTCCCATGAAGACACACCACTAAACATGAGGCCACACCCCCTGGCTCCGTGAAGACACGGTGGAGAAGCTGTCTGAGTGTGAGCTACTGAAAAGGTGGACATCCCTGTGTCTGTCCAGGCACTGCGTCGGACGGAGAACAGGTAGCCAGAAAACTGGACTGTCCAGCCTAAAGCCGGACATCTGGCCACCCTAACATCAGCCTGCCCATAGGGTGGTCAGAGGTCTTGTTTTAGGCTGGACAGTCTGGCTTTCAGACTCCCTGTCCTCATGTCATGTGTGTCATGTGCAGGGCCTGGATGGACACAGGGATGTCCTTTTAAACAGCTTACTCTCAGCAGTAGCACTGTGCAGTCTGAGCATTAGCTGCAGGGAGAAAGTCACCCTCCCCCCACCCCTGCAGCTGAAAGAAGGTGATTTTTACATATATTTTTAATCCCGGTCATATGCGGCATGGAAGGGGCGTGGCCTGACTGAGTCAGGGGCGTGACTTAGTGGGATCTGGGGGTGGTGCTTTTAAGTCCTTCTTTTGACAGTGGCCTGAATTACATGTCGATGCCATAGTAATTTAGGAGGAAGGTGGGTAGCAGTGGAAGAATACATCTTTTATTACTACTGAACAGTAAATATGTGAAATTTACATTATATGAGGTAATGATTGATGATGAATTAGTCTAAAACATAAGTTATATTTATGGTACCATTGTTATCCACAGTGCTCTGCCTCTTTAATGCAGACCTACAGCAGGGAACTGGCTAGGTTGTCATAGAAACCTGGTGTGTGGAGACTAACTGCCTGTGAGCTTCTATTGGCTGATAAGGGTCATGTGACCAGGCTACTATTGGCTAATGCATTTTTTGGGAATATCTCAGGAACTGTACGTCCTGGAGAGCTGAAAACTGTTCTAAAACCTTCCCGGACACCTGATGTACATGTGTGCCAAATTTTGTGATTGTAGCTGCAGCGGGGCGGATTCCTTTAGCGGACATACACACACACACACACACACACACACTTAGCTATATATATTAGATTTTATATACTAACCTTTTATGTGGTAAGGTATCAAATGCTTTGATACAGTCAAGATAGATAACATCCATTGATTCACCGTGGTCACGTCTAGAACTTACCTCCTCATAGAAACTGATTAAATTAGTTTAACTTGAACGACCCCTCATGAAGCCATGCTGATATGATGTTATTTGCTAATTTTTGTTGAGGTACTCCAAGATAGCATCTCTTAGAAAACCTAACGGCAGATGTTAAACCTACCGGCCTATAGTTTCCAGGTTCTGTTTTTGAGCTCTTTAGAGCTCCTATAAATTAGATGAGTAAACACTGCCCAGGAAAAGATATACAGTGGGGAAAATAAGTATTTGATACACTGGTAATTTTGCACATTTTCCCACTTACAAAGAATGGAGAGGTCTGTAATTTTTATCGAACGTACACTTCAACTATGAAAGACAGAATCTAAAAAAAATCCTGAAAATCACATTGTATGATTAATTAAATAATGAATTAGCATTTTATTGCATGAAATAAGTATTTGATACATAGGAAAACAGAACTTAATATTTGGAACAAAAACCTTTACAAGTTTACACACACTGTAGCAGAAATTTTGGCCCACTCCTCCATACAGATCTTCTCCAGATCTTTCAAGTTTCGGGGCTGCCGTTGGCCTACATTGAATTTTATCTCCATCCAAAGATTTTTGATTGGGATCAGGTCTGGAGACTGGCTAGGCCACTCCAGGACCTTTAAATGCTTCTTACAGAGCCACTCCTTAGTTGCCCTAGCTGTGTGTTTTGGGTCATTATCATGCTGGAAGACCCAGCCACGACCCATCTTCAATGCTCTTACTGAGGGAAAAAGGTTGTTGGCCCAAATCTCGCAGTACATGGCCCCATCCATCCTCCCTTCAATATGGTGCAATGGTCCTGTCCCCTTTGAAGAAAGGCACCCCTAAAGTGCCCCATGCTTCACGATTGGGACAGTATTCTTGGGGTTTTACTCATCCTTCTTCTTACTCCAAACACGGAGAGTGGAGTTGATACCAAAAAGTTTTATTTTGGTCTCATCTGACCACATGATCTCCTCCCATGCCTTCTCTGGATCCAGATGTTCTTTGGTGAACTTTAAACAAGCCTGTACATGTGCTGGTGGGAGCAGGGGGACCTTGCGTGCCCTTCAGGATTTTAATCTATGATGGCATAGTGTGTTACTAACGTTAATCTTTGAGACTGTGGTCCCAGCTCTCTTCAGCTCATTGATCAGGTCCTCCCATGTAGTTCTGGGCTGATTACTGACCTTTCTCAGAATCCTCCTTACCCCACAAGGCAAGATCTTGCATGGAGCCCCAGACTGATGAAGATTGACAGTTATTTTGTGTTTCTTCCATTTTCTAATAATTGTGCCAACAGTTGTTGCCTTCTCCCCAAGCTGCTTGCCTATTGTCCTGTAGCCCATCCCAGCCATGTGCAGGTCTACAATTTTGTCCCTGGTGTCCTTAGACAGCTCTTTGGTAGCAAGTTCAAGCAGGTGCAATTAATACAGGTAATGAGTGCAGAGTAGGAGGTCTGGATGGCATATTATTTCTGCCACATCTGGTTATTTGCACTGCTGTTGCTCAGCCAGTCTACCACCCTTGCCTGATCTCTGTCTGTCCTCAAGAAAACTACTGGGCACCAATGCAAAATCTATAACAGAGATCTTTTATACTTGCGTTTTTTATGTAGCAGAGAGGCATTTGGACCCCAGGCAATATGACCAAGGTACAGCAGCTACTGCTTACAACCGTACCCCTGCCATTTTCATCAAAATAGATAATGCTCAGCATATCTGTAGTTTCTGAAATATTTACATTACCCTGTCTGGGGTCAAATTATATCAATCATTCTAATTTATCATACAGGTGGGAGCAGATACTGCAGCTTTAGGTCCAGTGAAAAGTGAAGAAAAGAGAGCAGAAATACTATTTGTCTGCAGGCCAAATCCAACTATTCTCTGTTTTTCTGAAAAGTACAGTCAGGAAATGTACATACTTTGACTTTTTACTGAAAGGATATAATGAGAAACTACATCCAGCACTTATCTCATGGTGGCGTATGGAAAATAACCTTTTGCCTGGTACACAGGAGGCAGGAAACAGGATAAGACAAAGAATGTGTGGATCTGATTAGTTAGCTGGATACAATAATGTATCTGTGAGCGCTATTCTGCAAAATGGCATTCCTTTATAGAGTATATAGCTAGCCATACCGTGTAATATGTGAACCTAATACTAACACTAGATGCCAGTATAAGCTACATTAACACAAGAGAGCATGCTGCTTCCAGCTTTAACAGTGCATGACAGCAGAAAATATAGAATAGTCTTGTAAGTAAGAAGTAATGTTATAATGCACTGCCCAAGTACCTCTGCATGGGAACAAATTATACAGGCAGGGTGAGCAAATCTTATGGTTCTGCAGTCAGTGGAAATATAATGCCCACACAATGGCATATCTGTGTGTGCATATCTTTTTTTTTTTTTTAGAAACCTATAGAGAATTCCTGTTGGACCTAAAAATGAATGAAAGATGTATTTAAGATAATGGATTAAAGGGGATTTCCAGGACTAGAATATTGATGTCCTATCAATATCAGATTGGTGGGAGCCCAGCTCCTGGCACCCCCAGCCAATCAGCTTTTTGAAGAGGTTGGTGAGCATTTAGGCTTCTTCCTAGGCCAGTGATGTCACATTCATGTTGACATGACATAGGCGCAGCTCAGTCCAGTCAAGTGAATGCTGCAATGCCAGGCACAGCCGCTGTATAGTGTTGTGCTAGGTGAGCTGAGAAACTACCAAAGCACCACAGTTTCTTCAAACAGCTGATCAGTGGCAGTTCTGGATGTCGGACCCCCACCAATCAGATATTGACGACTTATCCGGAGGTCATCAATATTTTACTTCTGGAAAAAAAATTTAAAGCGTAGTTTGTATATCTGCTTAAACTGTTGGGGCTTAGGGAGGGGGAGGCAGACGGGGAGCAGAGGCTGGAGAGCTCCTTTCACTGTCAGGCAGTTCGTTTCCATAGTGAAGCCACCTGCACAGACACTTATGCATTGGGCAGAGTTAGAGGAGTGGTTTAGTGTAACAAAAAAAAAATTGCTGTGACGTACCACGCGCGACGCATAGCTGTTTCCTCTTTATGTAAATTTAAGTGGCCAGGGGGGTGGGCCCCAAATCTGAATCCTTGCCCCGGGTACAGGAAAGCCTAGCTATACACCTCTGTGAACTGTATCTGCACACTGGCAGAATTATGCAGACAAAGCTGAGTCTTTATTTAAATAAAGTGTACCCAGGGCCAGATTGGCCATAGACCCTACAGGGAAATTTTACCATGGACCGATGCCTAGAAAGGCCTCCTCACAGCCGCTAGCCAGGTACATAATGATCTGGTTCTCTTACACACCTGGCCAGTAGCCGCAGGTGCCCTCCTGAATCTTCAGGACAGCGGTACAGTTGAATACCCAGAGGGGCATTGCTTGGTCTACAACACTGCACAGGCTTACTCAGCATACCAGGCGCAATGTCTGGCCTACAATACCACACACATGTACTCAGCACAGTAGGGGCATCGTCTGGCCTCTTTCTGTCTGCCTCTATCTCTCTCTCCCTCTCTCCCTCCAAGTTGTGCTGCAACCCTACTCAGTTCAATGGCTGCAATGCTACACACCAATCTTTGGTCATGCAACAGGTCCAAGTTTGCCATGTAAGCACAGCCATATACTGTACAGTAGTTCATATACAGTAAACAAGTCGGACACCATGCTTGATTGTACAGTAGCTACTAGATTACTGGAGGATAGTTGAACCACATCTTTGGTCGTACAATATGTGTTGCAGCAAGAATTTCCGTGTAGCCCTAGCCTTAAAAAGGCATCAAACCATTATTTCATTTTTGCAATTACACACCTTAAAGAAAATCTGTCCTTAGGACAAGCTATGAAATAACCCTCTTTAAATACATACAAATGCAGACAATGGTTTTCAGATATCACACGACGTACTTTTGTAACATACAGTACCTTTCCTCTCCTCCTGCTTAGTATTTTTATATTTGCATGGTCCAATCCACAGAAACATACGGTACAAAGAGAATCATATCAAGACAAAGGAGCTGCACCATTAAACTGTAATATATTGCAATTTCTGAATAATCTGGTTTGAGATGACTGGAATGGGCAGATTTGCTTTTATGCGCTGTTTGTATCAGAAGTCATTGATAACCCATCACTCCTGTTCTAATGGGCTGGAAGATGAAGTGACGCTTGGTACATCTGCTTATGCTTGATAAACACACTATTCCAACCTTAAATCTGGAATCAATGAAGCTTAATTATTAAAGAGACAACTTGTTTGCTAAGAACCGTTACCAGTTATCACATTATGAACGTGCAGTATTTTGTGAAAGCTGGAGCCAAAGTCATATAAATACATATTTATCTGGAAGGGACACATGCCCTATAACTAATTATATCTACGTGCTTTAGAAACGGTAATGGCATAAACACTGACAGGAGGGATGGATACAGTCTGCCCAGTGTATTTAAATGTGCCCTGGCCTGGAAAAATGTGACTGTATATTTACTGTTAATTCTGTAGTTTATTGCAGCCATCATGTTACCCAATATATACTGCTTATAAACCTATTTAAAAGACAGTATAATAAATGAAAATGGAAATTTAATGAATATCCTGGTTGGAGACTGTCACAATGTAGAGACACAACATTATTAATAGCCTCAGGTTTCTTTATGTATTCAAAATGCATAAATCTCAGTATTAGCATGCTGTACACAAATAACAACTGAAAAATATGGCTAAGGTTAACTGAGATGGTACGCTGTATATGCTATACCACCATATAGCCTCTTTCCCAGTTATATGGCAGACTGTCTTGTACATACCAAAAAAACAAATATCAGTTGTATGACCTTACGTTATAGCCCCCCTGCACTTTCCATTGGTTTATACCTTTGAAAACCCAAAAATGGATTTCCAACATATACTGTGATGGGTATATTAACTTTAATGGGTCAAGGATTCATCTTTGGTCTTCTGGCTTTTTTGCTTAACAGAAAAGTGGTAGACTGCACTAACGGAAAGCAGGTCCAAGTCCAAAGATTAATCTTTTGACCTCTGACCCATTAAAGTGAATACCCATGAAGTATACAATGGGAGTTCAGATTTTGGCACAAAGGTTAATTGTGCCTCAAATGGTCTAAATCTATGCCAGCAATGGAGCTACTTACATTTACACAGGCAGTGGATATGCCGGTGCCTCTACATAACTTAGGCGTAGCAAGCGCAAAGGGATATTAAAAACGACATCTGAAACGCTGGTCTTAATAAATGACCCCCTTGATGTTTTTGGGTGTTTAAATGTATACCCCCAATGGAAAACTATAACACAAATGTGAACCCAGGCTCAATGTGGCAATATGTAAAAAAATCTTTTTATATTAAGAAGGCTGTGAATGTTGAGTTTCCTGGCTTTTCAGGATTTCTTTGAAATAGATGCACTGATGCCTGCAGTTTCACAGCAAGTGGAAAGATACATTTATGTATTATGTACTATTCTAACTCAGGACCCAGCGCTGTAAGGCAGGCAACAGTGCTTACCAATGAGCCATAGTGCTGCCAAACTGAAAAATTAACCCCTTTCCGATCTGTACATGTAGGGCAGATATTGGGTCTTTAAATATGGCAACTGCTCAGTCACTGAGTGGGTGCCTGTTTTATGCAGCAGACACCTGGAGGCAGAGACATACTGTGCATCAGACTCATTATCAACAGGCGGTCTAATAAATAAGCATGTTTATATAGTTCATCTGCTGTGCCATTTATACCTAATCTGTTCTATTATACAGATGTAGCTAAGCTAAAATTGACTCTAATAACACGTCACAGTGTTATCTTGTGCCATCTTGTGATAAAAGCCATTGAAATACATTGAAAGAGTTAGTTACCCTTGTTGTGCCTTTTTTTTTACTTAATGTTTTAACCATGAAGTTTTGCTTGTCTGCATCTTTGTATAGACTTACTGTGCATCAGACTCATTGCCAACAGGCGGTCTAATATACAGGCATAGTAACATAGTAACATAGTTTATAAGGCCGAAAAAAGACATCTGTCCATCCAGTTCGGCCTGTTATCCTGCAAGTTGATCCAGAGGAAGGCAAAAAAACCCTGTGAGGTAGAAGCCAGTTTTCCCCACTAGGGAAAAAAATTCCTTCCCGACTCCAATCAGGCAATCAGAATAACTCCCTGGATCAACGACCCCTCTCTAGTAACTATAACCTGTAAGATTATTACCCTCCAAAAATACATCCAGGCCCCTCTTGAACTCTTTTAGTGAACTTACCATCACCACCTCCTCAGGCAGAGAGTTCCATAGTCTCACTGCTCTTACCGTAAAGAATCCTCTTCTATGTTTGTGTACAAACCTTCTTTCCTCCAGACGCAGAGGATGGCCCCTCGTCACAGTCACAGTCCTGGGGATAAATAGATCGTGGGAGAGATCTCTGTACTGACCTCTGATATATTTATACATAGTTATTAGATCTCCCCTCAGTCGTCTTTTTTCTAAAGTGAATAACCCTAATTTTGATAATCTTTCTGGGTACTGTAGTCCACCCATTCCAGTTATTACTTTAGTTGCCCTCCTCTGAACCCTCTCCAGCTCTGCTATGTCTGCCTTGTTCACAGGAGCCCAGAACTGTACACAGTACTCCATGTGTGGTCTGACTAGTGATTTGTAAAGTGGCAGGACTATGTTCTCATCACGGGCATCTATGCCTCTTTTGATGCAGCCCATTATCTTATTGGCCTTGGCAGCAGCTGTCTGACATTGGTTTCTGCAGCTTAGATTTCTGTTCACTAAAATTCCTAGGTCCTTTTCTATGTCAGAGTTACCCAATATTTTACCATTTAGTATGTACTGGTGACTTGCATTATTCCTTCCCATATGCATAACTTTACATTTGTCAGTGTTAAACCTCATCTGCCACTTCTCTGCCCAAGCCTCCAGTCTATCCAGATCCATCTGTAGCAGTGTACTGTCCTCTTCTGTGTTAATTACTTTACACAGTTTAGTGTCATCTGCAAAAATTGATATTTTACTGTGCAAGCCTTCTACAAGATCATTAATAAATATATTGAAGAGAATAGGGCCCAATACTGACCCCTGTGGTACCCCACTAGTTACAGTGACCCAATCGGAGTATGTGCCATTAATAACCACCCTCTGTTTTCTATCACTGAGCCAGTTACTTACCCAGATACAGACATTTTCTCCCAGGCCAAGCATTCTCATCTTATATACTAACCTTTTATGTGGTACAGTGTCAAATGCTTTGGAGAAGTCCAGATATACGACATCCATTGATTCGCTGCGGTCCAGTCTAGAACTTACCTCCTCATAGAAACTGATTAAATTGGTTTGACATGACCGATCCCTCATGAAGCCATGCTGATATGGAGTAATTTGCTTATTTTCATTGAGGTACTCCAAGATAGCATCTCTTAGAAAACCCTCAAACAGTTTACCCACGACAGATGTTAAACTTACCGGCCTATAGTTCCCAGGCTCTGTTTTTGGACCCTTTTTGAATATTGGCACCACATTTGCTATGCGCCAATCCTGTGGAACACTCCCTGTCAGTATAGAGTCCTTAAATATCAGAAATAAGGGTCTAGCGATGACATTACTTAATTCTCTTAGGATACGGGGGTGTATGCCATCCGGTCCTGGCGATTTGTCTATTTTAATCTTTTTAAGACGTAGCTCTACTTCTTCCTGGGTCAGACAGGGCACTTTTAATGGGGAATTTACTTTTATATTCTGCATTTCATCTGACAGTTCATTTTCCTCAGTGAATACAGTGGAGAAAAAGATATTTAGTAGCTTCGCTTTCTCCTCATCGCTCTCTGCAACTCCCCCCTCATTACTCTGTAAGGGGCCAACACCTTCAGGTTTATACTTTTTACCATTTATATAATTAAAGAACATTTTAGGGTTAGTTTTACTTTCTTTGGCGATTAATCTCTCGGTCTCTAGTTTGGCTGTTTTTATTTGTCTTTTACATATTCTATTTTTTTCCTTGTAGTTTTTCAATGCTTCCTCGCTCCCCTCCTGTTTTAGTGATTTAAATGCTTTCTGTTTATCATTTATTGCTTTCTTTACAGTTCTGTTTATCCACATTGGTTTTTTCTTGTTCCTTAACCTTTTATTCCCATAAGGTATGTACCTCTCACAATTAGATATTAGGATGCTTTTAAAAATATCCCATTTTGTGGCTGTATTTTTATTTTTGAGGACTTTGTCCCAGTTAGTTAGGCCTATGGCCTCTCTTAGTTGGCTAAATTTAGCTTTTTTGAAGTTAGGTATTTTTGTTCCTCCCTGAAGAAACGCTCTTTTGAATGACAATTGGAAGGTTATTATATTATGGTCACTATTTCCTAGGAGTCCCCCGACCTGCACATCTGTTGTTCTGTCAGGTCTATTGGTTAATACTAAGTCCAGTGTGGCCGTCCCTCTAGTGGGGTCCTGAACCAGTTGGGAAAGGTAATTGTCTTTGGTTATTTCCAAGAACCTGTTTCCTTTATGAGATATACAGGTTTCAGTTTTCCAGTCTATATCTGGGTAGTTGAAATCCCCCATAATAATGACCTCATTATGATTTGCCACCTCGTCTATTTCGTTTAGAAGTAGATTTTCTATGGGCTCTGGTATACTAGGGGGTTTATAATAAACTCCGATTAGTATTTTATTATTGTTTTTGGCTCCATTTATTTCTACCCACAGTGACTCCACATCTTCATGTCCCTCACTTATATCTTCCCGCAGTGTGGGCTTTAGACAGGACTTTACATAAAGGCAGACCCCTCCCCCTCTCCGGTTTTGGCGATCCTTTCTAAAAAGACTGTAACCCTGTACGTTAACTGCCCAGTCATAGGTATCATCCAGCCATGTCTCAGTTATTCCCACTATGTCATAGTCCTCCTCACACATCACTAATTCCAGTTCACCAATTTTATTAGTCAGGCTTCTGGCTTCTGGCATGCTTATCTAGTTCACCTGCTGCGCTATTTATACTTAATCTGTAATGTTATACATAGACTTATTGTGCATCAGATTTAGTCTCAACAGCTGGTCTAATATACAGGTGCATTTACCTAGTTCACCTACTGCCCCATTGATACTTAATCTGTTCAGTTATACATAGACCTATAGTGCATCAGACTAATTGTGAACATGTAATCTAATATATAGGCATATTTATCTAGTTCACCTGCTGCATTATTTATACTTAATCTGTCGTGTTATACATAGACTTCCTGTGCATCAGAATTAGTCTCAACAGGTGGTCTAATATATAGACATGTTTATATAGATCACCTACTGCGCCATTAATAATGAATTTGCTCAGTTATACATAGACTTATTGGGCATTAGACTCATTGTCAACAGGCTACATAATATATAGGCATGTTTATCTAGTTCATCTGCTGTGCCGTTCATACTTAATCTGTTCTGTTATACGCAGACTTACTGTGAATCAGAATCATTGTCAACAGGCGATGTAATATATAGGCGAGTTTATCTAGTTAACCTGCTGCACCATTAATACTTAATCTGTTCCGTGTAGGGACAGTGTGGAAAGATCGTAGGGAGAGTTTTCACACTGTAGGGTGAAACATAGGAACAGTATAGGGGGACTGCAGGGACAGTGCAGGCTCAGTGTAATCGACATTTGCATCTTGTTCACCTACCACGCCATTTATTCTTAATCTGTTCTGTTATACATACCCTTACTGTCGGTATCTGGTACAGTTCATGCCAGAGCTGATATGTGGAGCTGTAACTATGGTCAAGGACAATATATGTCCTTTACAGCTCACTGGGTAAATGTGGTTCCAGACTAGGCATACCAGTAACTTAGCCAGGTGACTGCCAGGTAATGCCACCTCCGCATTGTAATTATGGGATTTCTGTGCCAATGTCCTTCTTTGCCTCCTGATCATCCACCTTGTCCTCAGCCTCCACTAGGCTGTAGGCATAGTTTAGTGTAGTTCTCCAGTATACCACCTATGCAAAGCATGGGGTTGTCATGTGGTTCTGCACCTGGTCAGCCTGGGCGAACTGTGTCACTTCGGGTAGGAACTCCTCCATGTCATAAACCAAGAAATCGAATCCTGGCTGTCTCCTCGCCAACTGGAGATAGAAAGCAAAAACGGGAAGAACATTTTGTGTGCACTGGGTCAGGGTGGTCTGACGCATGTCTTCAATATGGTTGTCACCCGGTTCCTGAAGTCTTCCACCAAACTGCAAGACGTCTTGAAAAAGTCAAGGAAACTGTGCACCAACTTTTACCGTGCAAAACACGTGCTCCTTGAGCTACAAAGGCAAAATGGTGTTTCCCTACATCGCCTCATATGCAACGTTTCCACATGTTGGAACTCTATGCTCCACATGTTAGGGCAACTGTATGAACAGAGGAAACCCGTGACCAATTTCTTGATGACAGGACTACTTGTCAGTGAAACTTCAATAGACAGTGGCAGCTAGTTCTGTTCTGGGGCCATTATTGTGACTCTTCATGCTGTTTCCACCCTCACCAGTCTTTTACAGGACCACTAGTGTCTCTGTTTGGCTATGTTAACATCACAGTTTTATTCAGAAGAACATAAAAATAACAAAAAACATTATCTGAATTTTGCATCAGGATTTGATCATGATTTCAAAGCCAAAAGTAGGAGTGGATCCAAATCACAGAAAATGTGCAAATATTTCCATCCGATGGTATTTCTATTTTGGACCCATTCCTGTTTTTGCCTTACCAATACTGATTAAATACTGATGCAAAAAACTGACCAAATACTGACCGTGTGATAGAGGCCATAAAGGTCCTACATGCACAACTTCTTTTTTATCTGAATAAAACTGATTTCAGACGAAAATGGTTAAAACTCATGCAAATTGAGCATGTGGTCTCTACCACACAGTCAGTATTTTGCATCAGGATTTCATCATGATTTGGAAGCCAAAAGTAGGAGTGGTTCCAAAACACAGAACAGATGCAAACATTTCCATCACGGCTTATCTCTGTTTTGGACCCAATCCTGGTTTTGCCTTACAAATACTGATCAAATGCTGACCAAATACTGACAGCTTAAAGGAAGATGGTCAAACTACAGGATCCACTTTTTTTGGAGTGTTCTTCTGACGGATCAGAAGAATGGAAAAATAAACAGTGATGTAAACACAGACTTAATGCTGACACCCTCCCCACTGTCATGAGGCCACTACTTGAAACTTGGGCTACTGCATGGTTAAGTCCCTGCCCATAAATTAGACCTGATGCTAAGGCGGAGTACAGACATCTCTTATTTGATCAGTTATTTCCATCACTTATTGTGAGCCAAATTCAGTAGCCAAGCCTCCCCTCAGATTAGGTATCATGAATAGATCTGTATCTGTTCTGTGTTTTTGACCTGCACCTGCTTTTGGATGACAGTAACTGATGACAATAACTGATGTGTGAAGTGTGAACTAAGCCTAATAGTGATGCACAGTCAATCTACTGCTACTGTAACAGAAGGAATTCAAACACATGTCTGCACTACCACAACATGGATTATTTTTCTCCACTACTTTATTGGTGCTGCAGCCATGTTCTTATTTTGTACCACTAAAGAGTCATTGGGACGCCAGCAGGTGCGTGCAGCATTTTGTCTTGTTTTGCTTTACTGAAGGCTGCTGTATGCTGTTCTATTGGTTTAGCTAGAGGTTAGGTAGGAATGTTGGCGGCCACCACAATGATGCACACGTCCATATATGTAACCTACCTGTCATTATGACGCACAGTAACTTTTTCGCTACCAGAAAGGATTAGCTATGCATGTTGCTGCACTGCACAGTGATGTACACCAGGATACATTCTCCCTAAAATTTAACAGTATCCACTATAACAGTGACATCTACATCACCCCCTCCCCTTAACAGTGACCTCCACAGCCCCCACCACTTAACATTGACCCCCATATAGTGCTCCGTCTCCTTAAAGTGGGACCGCCACAGCAGCCCACCCCCTTAACTTTGATCTTCACAGCAGCCTGCCCCTTTAACAGGGAGTTCCACAACATCCAACCCCCTTGACAGTGACCTCAACAGGGGACTTCACCCTTAACAGTGACCTCTACAGCACCTGCCCCTTAACACTGATGATAGGTTACAGTCCCCTTAACTGACCTCCACCATTGCCACCCCCCTTAACAAAGATCTCCACAGCAACTGCCCCTTTAACAGTGACTGCCACAGTACCCCACTCCCTTAACAGTGACCTCCACTGTATCCCGCTCCCTTAACAGTGACCTCACAGTACCCCACTGCCTTAACAGTGACCTCACAGTGCCCTGCTGCCCCTTTATTAGTGACCTCCACAGTACCCTGTCTCGTTAACATTGATTTCCACAAAAACCCGCCCCCTTAACAGTGACCTCCACAGCGGCTTCCCCTGTATTAGTGACCTCCACAGTACCCCATCTCCTTAACCGTGATTTCCACAACATCCTACCCCCTTAACAGTGGCCTCTACAGCAATCTGCCCCTTAACACTGACCTCCATAGTGGACCATCCCATTAACTGTGACCTCGACAGCAGCCTGCCTCTAGGGTGGCCAGCGGTCCGGTTTTAGGCTGGACAGTCCGGCTTTCAGACTCCCTGTCCTCCATCCGGCGCAGGGCCTGGACAGACACAGGGATGTCTTTTTGAACAGCTCATTCTCAGCAGCACTGTGTAGTCTAAGCATGAACTGTAAGCAGAAAGTCACCCTACCTCCCACCCCTGCAGCTGACAGAATTTTACTTTTACCTTCATTTTTTTAATCCCTGTCAGCTGTGGAGGGGGCGTTGCATTACTGGGCTGGGTGTGTGGCTTAGCTGGACCGGGGACTGGGTTTGTGACTTGTGACCACCACAGCACTCTACTTCCTTAATAGTATCATACACAGCACCCTGCACCTACAGCAGTGAATAAAAATGGCTGGGTTGTTATGGAAACCTGGTGTAAAACTGTGTGTATGTGGAGACTAAGGACCCACGAGCTTCTATTGGCTGATAAGGGACATGTGACCATGTGTATGACAGTTGGGATATGAAGAGAAATACCTGCAGGTTTCTATTGGCTAATGTAGATCATGTGATGTGCCATATTTGCATTTTTTTTTGGGAATATCTCAGGAACGGTACGTCCTAGAGAGCTGAGACCCGGTCTAAAACCTTCCTGGACACCTGATGTACCTGTGTGCCAAATTTCATGATTGTAAATGTGACGGTATGGATTCCTTTAGCGGACATACACACATACACTCAGCTTTATATATTAGATATATACTCACATCTGCTTTCTGATGTTTGGGGCAACGTAGAATGGCATTGCAGGCCGCATGTAGCCTCTGGGCCACAGGCTGTGTACTCCTGTTCTAGATAGTACTAGTTCATATGGCAGGTCTAGATATGAATTCCATATTTATTATGTGTGTGTCCATTTGGGGGTTGAAACAATAAAACTTTTCTTTGCCCATTTTCGAAATTAGGATTTTCCACCACAGTTGTGAAGATAGGTTGCAGTCTAGAATTTCACAATGGAGCAGGATCTGTTTATAAAGTCTGCGTTTTGGACAGATCCTGACCATTGCGTTTTGGACTGGTAGTGTCCAAAACGCAGATGTGAAAGTACCCTAAGTTGTGTCTCCACATGCTCATGCAATGTGTGTTCACAATACAGCAGTCACCTCAGAGGGGGTTTGAACAAGAGCAAGCCGGCCACTACTACTACATGGCCGCGGTGGCCATAACTAGGGGCAACGGCCTGACTGATGTGTGTGGGACAATGGATATACAAATAGGCAAATCTTCTAAACGGTACATTTTATATAAATACATTCTATTAGTAATAATATTGGTATGGCTATATCTAACTCACAAACTACATTTGTGAGATGGGAATACCCCTTTAAGTCCGAAGTTCGATTCTTAGACCCCATTCACACGACCGTATGTATTCCGTGATCCGTATAAAAACGGAAGACATACGGAAAGTCTTCCGTAGTGTTCCGCAATTTTGCGGACCCATTGACTTTAATGGGGCTACGGACGGGATTTTGCAGCCAAGTATAGGACATATTATAAATCAAGCAAAACTAACAGAGACAAAAGGATAAAAAACATCCTGCATGATATGATAATAATGATTGCGGATGTCAGTGGCTATATATATATCAAAATAAATCACAGAAAGGGATAATAGTGCACAAAAATAGATGCAAACAATATATACGGTATAAACTAAGACCTCATTCTGATATGATAAAATCATTGGTTTATTGGTTACCATATATGGTGCACTATTTTCCCTTTCTGTGATTTATTTTGACAAGTATAGGACATGTTTTATTTTTTTTGCGGGTGAACTACCGTGAGATACGGGATGCGGAATGCAGACGGTGTGCATTCCGCATTTTTTTCTCCTATGGAAAAATGAATGGGTCCGTATGGTTCCGCATCTTATCCGCAAAAATGCGGATAAGATGCGGAAATGTACATACGGTCGTGTGAATGGGGCCTAAAACTTTAAAAACATTTTAGAAATTCGAATTCGGCTTCGGTACCAAAGTACCAGCCGATACCGAAGCCGACTTCAGATTTCTGTTTTAAAACGTTTTTAAAGAAGGCCAAAGTTATACATTGAAGTCTTGCGCAACTTCTCCTCCGCAAAACCCATACATTTTAATGCTGTACGGAGACCAGCATTAAAATGAAGTGTGGGAACGACTCGATTTCTACTGATGATGTACCAGAACTGATAACATGCTGGAGATGATGTAACAGAACTGTAAGTATAGCAGAACTGATGTTATAGCTGAAGTGAGGATATAGTAGGGCTGATGGTGCAGCTGAGCTGAAGACATAGCTGGATTTAAGGGCGTAACTATAGCTATAACAGCCATAGCGGTTGCTATGGGGCTCAAACCTGGGGAAGGGAGGAGTCCCAGTTAGGTTCAAGAACATTGTATCTTTTTGTGGGGAAGAACAATATGGCGGCTTTTTGCTATAATGTGGGTTTTCTGATATATGGTGATATTAGACATTACATATCATTAATTATTGTTACTTATGCAGCTTTTTTAAATTTTCTTACACTAGGCTGTAAGGGCCCCATCTTGTTTTGCTATAGGGTTTTATGAATTATAGTTATGCCCCAGGCTGGGCTGATAGGCTAGCTGAACTGAAGACAAAGCAGAACTGATGGTGTATCTGACGTATAGACATGGTGGAGCTGATGGTGTAGCTGTACTGAAGATGTAGCAGAGTTGAAGGCCACTAGTATAGCAGGGCAGATGTAGCAGGGTTGAGGGTAGTCAGTATAGCAGGATAAATGTAGCAGAGTTGAGGGTGACCTGTATGCACCGTTAGGCAGTGGGAATAATGGGATGCTCATAACACCTGGCGGGATGATGACACAGAAGGAGGCAGCACCATGCCAAGGAGAAATTAAGAAGACTGAGCTGAATCTGAGACAGGTGATTGACAGGCAAATACAAAATACCTTGAAAAAAACAAATACCTTGGGGTACCCACTTAGCCCCTGGTCCCTGGCCTGTCACAGAGCCCCTCTACAGATCAGTTCAGAGAATATTTTAATACTGGCTTTTGCATTTATTTTACTTATATAGCGCTGACATATTCCGCAGCGCTCTACAGACGTTATCATCACTTGCTGTTCTTGGTGTCGTTTCTAATTGCAGATGGTGTGGCCTACCACATAGTAACACACCCTGTGTTTCAACATCACAATCCAAACAACAGAGAAAAGCAACTGCATTTCTCAGATTGATAAATGATAATGCTTTACAATGTTTATTTTCTAGTCACTGCTTACATTTTTATGTTTACTTACAAGATGAGAAGATCCTAGAAATTACATCTCATTTATTTATTTATTTAGTGTGTGTGTAAAAAGAATTTGATGTTTAATACAGAATTCCTGCATACAGCTTCAGACGCTGGGCACACAAAAACATTTTAATGGATGGTAAAGATCCCTGGGGCTGTGATTAAACATTGCTCCTTCCCTTACCCTGACAAGTCTTGACATTATTATCATTTATGGTACACACATTGCCATCTAGTGGTTTCAGTGGTAACTTCAGTTACTTTTCAATAAGATATTTAGTAGCGATTGCTCTGTAATTGGCCTGCTTTCATTTTCTTTTAAAAAAAGCAGCATCCAAAGTAAGTTCCTCCCTTGACACGTAGCTTTAATGGTGTATTCACTTTGTGTTTGCAGTGCATTTGTTATTGTCAGAGCATTTTTCATCTTTTTTTTTTTTGAAGGTGCAACCTCCTCAGGGGCTGGCTGGCAAATTTTAGCCTGGGGGGCAAGCACACAGCACTGGCCCATGTGTAGCGGCCCACCCTTAACCTGTTTAACTCCGCCTACCATAAAGCCGGTAAATAGGTAAATGGGCTTTAAATGGTTAAAAGGCGGCAGCTGACCAGATTTACCAACCCCTGAGCTTAAGAGACTCCATTGAGTACAATAGGGTCTGCTCAGGATGCTGCTCTTTTACTGGACAAAAAGGTCTTACATGCAGAACTTTTCTGCCCGGTCTTTTTAACAGAATCTGTGACCCAAACGCAAATGTGAATGGATAGTATTAGACGTATAGCATCAGATGTCTGTTTAACACAAATACAGAGCAAGAACCAAGATCACTACATACACACAGCACCAGAACCAAACCTAGAAGTCAAACACAGAACCAGAACCAAGTTCACTGCATGAACACAGCACCAGAACCAGGCCCATAAGTCAAATACAGCAACAAAATCAACAAGAAATATAGCACCATAACTAAACCTATAAGTCAAATACAGAACCAGAACCAAGTTTACTACATAAATACAGCACCAGAACCAAACCCATAAGTCAAAGACATCACCAGAACCTAGTTCAATACATAAATACATCACCAGAACCAATTTCTCTACATAAATACAGCACAAGAACCAAGTTCTCTACATAAATACAGCACCAGAACCAAGTTCTCTACATAAATACATCACCAGAACCGAGTCCTCTACATAAATACAGCACCAGAACCAAGTTCTCTACATAAATACATCACCAGAACCAAGTTCTCTACATAAATATAGAACCAGAACCAAGTTCTCTACATAAATACAGCATCAGAACCAAGTTCAATACATAAATACATCACCAGAACCAAGTTCAATACATAAATACAGCACCAGAACCAAGTTCAATACATAAATACAGCACCAGAACCAAGTTCAATGCATAAATACATCACCAGAACCAAGTTCAATACATAAATACATCACCAGAACCAAGTTCAATACATAAATACAGCACCAGAACCAAGTTCAATACATAAATACAGCATCAGAAACAAGTTCAATACATAAATACAGCACCAGATTTTAAATGTTTAGTACAGATACCATCTGAGTAGTCAGGTCAGCCCTCGCCATATGAAACTACAGCTCCCAGTATGGCCTGAACAAGTGTAAAGGGATGCTAGGAGTTATTGCGCAAAACAGCATGCTACCACCCATCATCAGCAGTAGATCATCCAGGTGACTACAGCTCCCATCATACACAGTCAGTAGCAGAATAATCATTTCCATTTAGTGACTTACAGGTGACGTCTCCTCCTTCCCCATCTGGTTCAGACCACCATGACGACTCCTCCCATCCACAATGCAGCTTTGCAGATTTTGCCGAGAAGATGTCTTCAGCTTCACGCTTTACCAACACATTGGCACCCTGCATACTGACACAAACTCATCTTAGTGCCACATTCTGTGCCCTGAATATAACAGTAGCATTAGTGCCACATACTCTGTGCCCTCTGTATACAGTGCCATATGCCCTCTGTATATAGTGCCACATGCTCTGTGCCCTCTGTATATAGTGCCACATACTCTGTGCCCTCTGTATATAGTGCCACATACTCTGTGCCCTCTGTATATAGTGCCACATACTCTGTGCCCTCTGTATATAGTGCCACATACTCTGTGCCCTCTGTATATAGTGCCACATATTCTGTGCCTTCTGTATACAATGTCATATGCCCTGTGCCCTCTATATATAGTGCCACATACTCTGTGCCCTCTGTATACAGTGCCATATGCCCTTTACCCTCTGTATATAGTGCCACATGCTCTGTGTCCTCTGTTTATAGTGCCACATGCTTTGTGCCCTCTGTATATAGTGTCATATGCCCTCTGCCCTCTGTTTATAGTGCCACACACAGTGCCCCTAATGCTAGTGCCACATGCTTGGTGCCCCTTATAAAACGTGCCTCTTATATGTGCCCCTTTCTGTATAGTGCCCCTTCAGTGTGCCCCCTTTATGTATTGTGCTTCTTGCAGTATATGTGCCCATTTGTGTATAGTGCCTCTTCTGAGTGCCCCCTGAATACAGCATACACACACTGTATTATAATACTCGGTAAAAGCTAGAATGCAGTGGGTGAGACGTCACTGGCTACAAGTTGCTAACGGTCACATGACAAGCTAGATGCAGTGGGTATATATAGTATATACAGCAGTTTATATAATATATATCTATACACACTGCATCTATTATACCTCGTACCTCACATATCAGTACACTGCTGTATATACTATATATCTGTACACAGTGTATCTATTATACCTCATATATCAGTACACTGCTGTATATACTATATATCTGTACACACTGCATCTATTATACCTCGTACCTCACATATCAGTACACTGCTGTATATACTATATATCTGTACACACTGCATCTATTATACCTCACATATCAGTACACTGCTGTATATATATCTGTACACACTGCATCTATTATACTTTTATAATACATGCAGTATATACAGATATATAGCATATACAGCAGTGTACTGATATGTGAAGTATGACGTATATTAGATGCAGTGTGTACAGATATATAGTATATACAGCAGTGTACTGATATGTGAAGTATGACGTATATTAGATGCAGTGTGTACAGATATATAGTATATACAGCAGTGTACTGATATGTGAGGTATAATAGATGCAGTGTGTACAGATATATAGTATATACAGCAGTGTACTGATATGTGAGGTATGAAGTATAATAGATGCAGTGTGTACAGATATATAGTATATACAGCAGTGTACTGATATGTGAAGTATGACGTATATTAGATGCAGTGTGTACAGATATATAGTATATACAGCAGTGTACTGATATGTGAGGTATAATAGATGCAGTGTGTACAGATATATAGTATATACAGCAGTGTACTGATATGTGAGGTATGAAGTATAATAGATGCAGTGTGTACAGATATATAGTATATACAGCAGTGTACTGATATGTGAGGTATGAAGTATAATAGATGCAGTGTGTACAGATATATAGTATATACAGCAGTGTACTGATATGTGAGGTATGAGGTATAATAGAGGCAGTGTGTACAGATATATAGTATATACAGCAGTGTACTGATATGTGAGGTACGAGGTATAATAGATGTAGTGTGTACAGATATATAGTATATACAGCAGTGTACTGATATGTGAGGTACGAGGTATAATAGATGTAGTGTGTACAGATATATAGTATATACAGCAGTGTACTGATATGTGAGGTATGAGGTATAATAGATGCAGTGTGTACAGATATATAGTATATACAGCAGTGTACTGATATGTGAGGTATGAGATATAATAGATGCAGTGTGTACATATATATAGTATATACAGTAGTGTACTGATATTTGAGGTATAATAGATGTAGTGTGTACAGATATATAGTATATACAGCAGTGTACTGATATGTGAGGTGTGATGTATAAGTTACACCTTGTATCTCACATGAGTACACTGCATTGTATACTATATACCTGTACACACTACATCTATTATACCTCACATATCAGTACACTGCTGTATATACTATATACGTTTACCCACTGCATCTATTATACCTTGTACCTGACGTATCAGTACTCTGTGTGTATATGTCAGGTGTGAGGTATAAAAGATGCAGTGTGTACAGATATATGTGGACAGTCATATATTATGGTCACTGTGTTAAGAGTTAAGGGCCAGTATTGGGGTTAGGGGTCAGTATTGGGGTTAGGGGTCAGTATTAGGGATAGGCGTAGTATTAGCATAAAGCTACATTCAGACGACCAAAAGTGTTTTGCAGTCCCCAAATTGTGGATCCGCAAAACACAAATACTGGCCTTGTGCGTTCCACATTTTGCGCAACGCACAGTGCCAGCCCTATATACAAATGCCTATTCTTGCGGACAAGAATAGGGCATATGCACTATATTTTTTGGGGGGAACAGAACTACGTATGCGGACAGTACATGGTGTGGTGTCCGCATCTTTTGCGGCCCCATTGAAATGAATGGGTCTGCACCCGTTCGGCAAAATTGTGGAACGGATTCAGACTTAGAAATACGGTCGTCTGAATACGGTTGTCTGAATGCACCCTTAGGGCCAGTATTAGAATTAGGGTCAGTATCAGTTAGGGGCTAGTACTGGGGTTAGAGGCAGCGTTAGGGTACATTCAAACAACCGTATTTCCATTCACTTAAAAGGGGCCGCAAATCCTAAGTTCCGTTCCGCAAGCCCTGCAAAAAAAGATAGAGTATGTCCTATCCTTGACCGCATTCGCAGACAAGAACAGGCATTTCTATTATAGGGCTGGGCATGTGTGTTCCACAAAATGTGGAATGCACACGGCCAGTATCCGTGTTTTGTGGATCCGCAATGTGTGGACCTCAAAACACATATGGTCATGTGAATGTAGCCTCAGGGTTAATGGTCAGTAGTAGGGTTTGGGGTCTGTATGGTGTAGTATTAGAGTTAGGGAAAGTATTAGGGGTCAGTATTAGGGTTAGCAGTCAATATTAGGGTTAGGGACAGGATTAGGGTTAGGGGTCCAGGGTTAGAGGTCAGTACTAGGGTAGGGGTCAGGGGCCAGTACTAGGGTTAGGCTACTTTCACACTTGCGTCAGCAGGATCCGTTTGTGAGATCAGTCCCAGGCTCTCACAAACGGCCCTGAACTGATCAGTTTTTCCTTAATGCATTCTGAATGGATAAGGATCCGTTCAAAATGCATCAGTTTGCCTCCGTTCCGTCTCCATTCCGCTCTGGCAGCGTTTTGGTGTCCGCTTGACTGAGCAGAATGGAGACAGATCCGTCATGACTACAATGTAAGTCAATGGGAACGGATCCGTTTACTCATGCACAATAGTAAATGGATCCGTCCCCCACTGACTTTCAATGGAGTTCTGAACGGATCCGTCTCTGCTATGTAAAAGATAATACAAACGGATCCGTTCTGAACAGATGCAGACGGTTGTATTATCAGGACGGATCCGTTTATGAGAGCCTGGACGGATCTCACAAACGGATCCTGCTGACGCAAGTGTGAAAGTAGCCTTAGGGGTGCGACAGGGCCAGTATTAGGGGGTCAGGCAAGGCCAGTATTAGGGGTCAGTACTAGGGGGTAAGGGGCTAGTATCAGGGTTAGGGGTCCAAGGTTAGAGGTCAGTACTAGGGTAGGGGTCAGGGGCCAAAATAAGTGGTCAGCGGCCAATACTAGAGGGGGCCAGTACTAGTCAGGGGCCAGTACTAGGATTAGGAGTCAGGCAGGGCCAGTATTAGGGGTCAGGGGCCTATATTAGGGTTATAAGTTAATGCAGGTCAGTATTAGAGGTCAGGGGCCAGTACTAGGGTTAGGGGTCAGGCAGGGTCAGTATTAGGGGTCAGGCAGGGGCCAGTACTAGGGTTAGGGGTCAGGCAGGGTCAGTATTAGGGGTCAGGCAGGGGCCAGTACTAGGGTTAGGGGTCAGGCAGGGTCAGTATTAGGGGTCAGGCAGGGGCCAGTATTAGGGTCAGGGGTAAGGCAGGGTGGTCAGTACTAGGTGGGCAGGGGCCAGTATTAAGGTAAGGGTAAGGCAGGGCCAGTATGGGGGGTCAGTATAGGGAGGCAGGGGGCAGTATTAGGTTAAGGGGTGCATGTAGGGAGAGGGCAGTTAATACTCACCTGTCCAGGCGCGGTCCCATGATGCAGACCCGGCCTCTTCTGGGGGGTCTGCTCCTGAGGAACGTCGCAGGCGGCGCGATGACGTCATCGCGCCGCCTACGTCACATCAGTGCGCCGGCCACCGGGAGTAGCGGAGCAGGGAACCAGAGGTTCCCTGCTCCGCCTGCGCTGGCTGTTACTGGCACAATTGTATCTGCATCTAGTGGATGTAGATACAATTGAGTTCAGGAGCCGCGGCGGCCCTGACATACACCGGCCCGGGGGGCATCTGCCCTCCTGCCCCCCGGCCCAGCCCGCCCCTGAACTTCCTCTATGTCAGGGATTCACAACCTGCAGTCTGGGGCTCTTGCAAGCCTGCGTAGCCTTTCTGTGCAACTTCAACCACCAGAGCCTAGTGATACTGTATTTGTCTATGTCTCAGGGACACCGGTTGGCTGACAATGATATGGAACGCACTGTGTGGCTGACACTGTCACTTTTATTAGGGGAAATATAGGACCTGCATGAACTGAGACCATCGTGGCGCTGGGTATTTTGATCAAAATGTACTGGCTAAGAGTCTCAGATTTTTTTCAATAGAGTGAGGGCTTAGTCCATATGTTATTTGCATCTATTGTTATAGCGCATTTTTTTCCCTGTGAATTTCTAGATGTAGCCTTGCACATCCGTACATTGTGCTATCATATCGTGCAGGATGTTTTGTATCTTTTTTTCGTAAATATTTTTTGATGTGTCTTGAAATATAGGACTGTATGAATTCTATGTTAAAGCACTTAGACATTTTTCAGGAACAAAAAGGACCACACATGTAAAAAAGAAAAAAAAAGATTGTTAAGCCTCATTCACACCTCAGTGTTTTGGTCAGTGATTTCCATCAGTGATTGTGAGCCAAAACCAGGATTGGAGCCTCCACAGACATAAGGTATAAGGGAAAGATCTGCACCTGTTCTGTGTTTAGAGCCGCACCTGGTTTGGGCTCAAAATCACTGACCA
The DNA here is from genome assembly GCA_900303285.1 of Rhinella marina. Lineage (NCBI taxonomy): Eukaryota > Metazoa > Chordata > Amphibia > Anura > Bufonidae > Rhinella > Rhinella marina. Next base: position 8,673 of record ONZH01029930.1, on the reverse strand, counting down.
AACACTGACTGTGTAAATTAGATATTACCGGACAGATTCTGTGCCCCACACTCCAGTTCTCCCAACCCGTTTACCCAGCTGTAGCAGTGACATTGTTTCAGTCACTGGCCTCAGCAGTGCACTGAAGAGATTGTTTTGCTGATAGGACATCTCAGCAGCAGATGGGTAAACAGGGCCAGGCTTGGAGAACCAGAGCAGTGGTGCTGGATCTGTCAGGTAAGTAACTCCTCCAGAAACCAGACAACGCCTTTAAACTGGTTTTCTAGTACTAAATATTGATGATCTCTTCTCAGGATTGGTATCAATGTCAGATCTGGAAGGGCTAACACCAGGGGTGCACCTAGCCTTTCTGCTGCCTGAGGCGAAAACTGAAACGGTGCCCTTCCCCCCAATGACAATTTCTTAACCCAACCCCTTTGCCACAATGAAAGCGCTCATTTCCCATGGTACTTCCGATGTCCCCCTCTTGCCTCTACCTGGCATCATTGGTGGTGCATCCCTGGCTAACACCCAGCACACTCAGCTGTTTTGGGCAGCTGCTGGTGCCCAAAACTTTACAATAGACAGAAGACTCCATCACTTTAGTTTACATTGCCAGTCTTTCTGCAGCACAGTTCCCTTTCTCGGGAGCTCAAGTGCAGTACCCCAGCATGGCCACTACACAGAACCTGTGACCACTGTATACCTCTGTCTACAGGCAGCTGATGGCTGCCTGAAATAGCTAAAAGTTAGGTGTGCTAGGGGTCTGGCTCCTATTGATCTGATATTCATGACTGATCCTGAGTCTTAGTAAGCCTATTTGATATCTGCTGAGTGACTGTAAGTGCCACTACCAATTTGGTCTGATGATCATGGAAAAATGATCATCAGACCAAATTGGATGTATTTATGGAGGGTAATATTATTACCCTCCATAAATACATCCAGGCCCCTCTTGAACTCTTTTAGTGAACTTACCATCACCACCTCCTCAGGCAGAGAGTTCCATAGTCTCACTGCTCTTACCGTAAAAAATTCTCATTCTATGTTTGTGAACAAACCTTCTTTCCTCCAGACACAGAGGATGTCCCCTCGTCACAGTCACAGTCCTGGGGATAAATAGATCATGGGGAGAGATCTCTGTACTGACCTCTGATATATTTATACATAGTTATTAGAGATGAGCGAGTAGTGAAATATTCGAAAGTTCGAAATTCGATTCGAATAGACCGCGAAATTCGACTATTCGACCGAATATCGAATCCCATTAAAGTCTATGGGAAAAAAATGCTCGCCACTTGGAAATCTCAATTCGACCACTTGGAGGTCACCAAGTCCACCCTGGAACCTCAGAAAAGGATGCCAACACTGCTGGAATGCAACTGGGACAGCAGGGGAAGCATGTCTGGGTGCATATAACGCGCCCAAGTCGCACTATTACGCCACTATCACAGCCTCTCAACAATACACTCCAAAGACAATCTAATCTCTCTGTAAAGTGAGACCATACAAGGAAACCTTCTTTCCTCTACATTGCCATGGACCCCAAGCCAAACTAGACAAAAAAGAAGATGAAATTCTGCACCCCTTAAAATCACGTTGCCTATGACAACCACAGATGGCATAGGCAAGGGGGAAAGCAAATAGACCCCACCCCTAATTGTCATTGTGTGTGTGTGTGAAATGTGGTCAGACATGTCTTCTTTAAAATGTAAAAACAACTCAAACACATGCAGAAGCCTTAAAATGCCCAAATTGTTGGCGCTAGAGATATCAGTGACCCGACCTGGCCCAGTGTCATGTCTAGCAGGTAAAGCAGTGGGGATGTGGAGGGATGCGTAGGACCGCAAAAGGCAGGAAGAGGCCGTGGGCTGGCCAGAGGCTCATGGAAAATTTTGTGGAGGCCCAAGAGGTGAGACCTGTTAAAGATTTTGTGGAGGCCCAAGAGGTGAGACCTCTTAAAGATTTTGTGGAGGCCCAAGAGGTGAGACCTCTTAAAGATTTGTGGAGGCCCAAGAGGTGAGACCTCTTTAAAATTATGTGGAGGCCCAAGAGGTGAGACCTCAAAGATTTTGTGGAGGCCCAAGAGGTGAGACCTCTTAAAGATTTTATGGAGGCCCAAGAGGTGAGACCTCTTAAAGATTTTGTGGAGGCCCAAGAGGTGAGACCTCTTAAAGATTTTTGTGGAGGCCCAAGAGGTGAGACCTCTTAAAGATTTTGTGGAGGCCCAAGAGGTGAGACCTCTTAAAGATTTTGTGGAGGCCCAAGAGGTGAGACCTCTTTAAAATTATGTGGAGGCCCAAGAGGTGAGACCTCTTAAAGATTTTGTGGAGGCCCAAGAGGTGAGACCTCTTAAAGATTTTGTGGAGGCCCAAGAGGTGAGACCTCTTAAAGATTTTGTGGAGGCCCAAGAGGTGAGACCTCTTAAAGATTTTGTGGAGGCCCAAGAGGTGAGACCTCTTAAAGATTTTGTGGAGGCCAAGAGGTGAGACCTCTTAAAGATTTTGTGGAGGCCCAAGAGGTGAGACCTCTTAAAGATTTTGTGGAGGCCCAAGAGGTGAGACCTCTTAAAGATTTTGTGGAGGCCCAAGAGGTGAGACCTCTTAAAGATTTTGTGGAGGCCCAAGAGGTGAGACCTCTTTAAAATTATGTGGAGGCCCAAGAGGTGAGACCTCAAAGATTTTGTGGAGGCCCAAGAGGTGAGACCTCTTAAAGATTTTGTGGAGGCCCAAGAGGTGAGACCTCTTAAAGATTTTGTGGAGGCCCAAGAGGTGAGACCTCTTAAAGATTTTGTGGAGGCCCAAGAGGTGAGACCTCTTAAAAATTATGTGGAGGCCCAAGAGGTGAGACCTCTTAAACATTTTGTGCAGGCCCAAGAGGTGAGACCTCTTAAAAATTATGTGGAGGCCCAAGAGGTGAGACCTCTTAAACATTTTGTGCAGGCCCAAGAGGTGAGACCTCTTAAAAATTATGTGGAGGCCCAAGAGGTGAGACCTCTTAAAAATTATGTGGAGGCCCAAGAGGTGAGACCTCTTAAACATTTTGTGGAGGCCCAAGAGGTGAGACCTCTTAAAAATTATGTGGAGGCCCAATAGGTGAGACCTCTTAAAAATTATGTGGAGGCCCAAGAGGTGAGACCTCTTAAAAATTATGTGGAGGCCCAAGAGGTGAGACCTCTTAAACATTTTGTGGAGGCCCAAGAGGTGAGACCTCTTAAAAATTATGTGGAGGCCCAAGAGGTGAGACCTCTTAAAAATTATGTGGAGGCCCAAGAGGTGAGACCTCTTAAACATTTTGTGGAGGCCCAAGAGGTGAGACCTCTTAAAAATTATGTGGAGGCCCAAGAGGTGAGACCTCTTAAACATTTTGTGCAGGCCCAAGAGGTGAGACCTCTTAAAAATTATGTGGAGGCCCAAGAGGTGAGACCTCTTAAACATTTTGTGCAGGCCCAAGAGGTGAGACCTCTTAAAAATTATGTGGAGGCCCAAGAGGTGAGACCTCTTAAAAATTATGTGGAGGCCCAAGAGGTGAGACCTCTTAAACATTTTGTGGAGGCCCAAGATGTGAGCCATAAACATATACATTTTTCTTATTTACGGAGCAATTCTACGGCGGTTAAGGAGGAGGAGGAGGAGGTGGAGGAGGAAATGGCACTTCATACAGATGGCACTTCACTTTTGGCTGCTTTCCACGGTTGGAGAAGCAAAGTCCGGGTCAATCCACTTGCTGTTCATTTTGATTAGCGTCAGCCTGTCCGCACTGTCGGTTGACAGGCGGCTGCGCTTATCGGTTATAATGCCCCCGGCTGCGCTGAACACCCTTTCTGATAGCACGCTGGCGGCAGGGCAGGCAAGCACCTCCAAGGCGTACAGGGACAGTTCCAGCCACGTGTCCAACTTGGAGACCCAGTAAGTGTAGGACGCCGAGGGATCGGGGAGGACAGGGTTACGGTCTGCCAGGTACTCCCGCAACATCCGCCGATACTTGTCCCTCCTGCTGATAGCGGGCCCCGCAGTGATGGAAGTTGCACGAGGGGGTGCCATGAACGTGTCCCACACCTTGGAGAGTGTTCCCCTGGTGGCTGTGGGCCTGATTGATGTTGTGGGACTCTGGGAGACCCTCTCCTCTCTGCCGCCAGCGATGGTGGGTGGGAAAATCTCCATCATGTTCTGCACGAGTTCCCTCTGGTATTCCAGCAATCGATTCGTCCTCTCCTCTACCGGAATAAAAGAGGAGACGTTATCTTTATACCGGGGGTCCAGGAGTGCGAAGACCCAGTACAGTTTGTTCTCCACTATCCGGACAACACGTGTGTCCCGGGAAAAGCAGCCCAGCATGAAGTCAGCCATGTGTGCCAGACTCTGAATAGGCATGACCTCACTGCCCCCACCAGAAGGATCACTTGCCATTTCCTCCTCTTCCTCTTCCGCCTCCTCTCCGCCCCATCCGCGCTGAACCAATGGGACGCACACAGCCTGACTGCTACCCTCGCCGCCAGCATCCTCCTCCTCTTCCACAGCCACCTCCACGTCGTCCTCCTCCTCATCCTCCTCCTCCTGCAACTGCCACCGTGAAGCAGACAAAAGTGTGGTCTGACTGTGTAGCTCCGTTGCGTCTCCTCCTACCCCCGTCTCCTCTGCGTGCAATGCGTTCTCCCTTATTGCGATGAGCGATTCTTTAAGGACGCCTAGGAGCGGGATGGTTACGCTCACTATAGCGTCCTCGCTGCTGACCTTCTTGGTGGACTCCTCAAAGATACGCAGTACATCGCATATGTCTGCCATCCATGGCCACTCGTGGTTGGCAAACTGAGGGAGCTGAGTTGGAGGCACGCGTGGATTCATTATCTGGTACTCCATCAATGCTCTCTGCTGCTCACACACCCTGGCCAACATGGAATAGGTGGAATTCCAGCGAGTGGGCAGGTCGCACAACAGCCGATGTTCAGGCAAATGGAGGCGTTGCTGGAGTTTTTTTAAGCTAGCAGCAGCTACAGTTGACTTACGAAAGTGAGCGCACAAGCGCCGCACTTTCACCAGTAGCTCTGCCAGGTTGGGGTAAGTCTTCAGAAATTTTTGGACTACCAGATTAAAAACGTGGGCCAGGCATGGTACGTGATTGAGTTCGGCAAGCTCCAGAGCCGCCACCAGGTTACGGCCGTTATCGCACACGACCATGCCTGGTCCTAGCTGCAGCGGCGACAGCCACATCTCCGTCTGCTGCAATATGGCGTCCCTCACCTCTGGGGCGCTGTGCTTCCTGTCGCCCAAGCTGATGAGCTTTAGCACCGCCTGCTGACGTCTCCCCGCGCCAGTGCTGCAACGCTTCCAGCTAGCGGCTGAGGGAGATGTTAAGGCACAGGAGGAGGAGGAGGAGGAGGAGGAGGGGGGTTTATCAGAACCCATGCTGGCAATCTTGGGCGGGGGTGGTAGGTAGGCCGTCTCTGTTTGCGACCCCGTCCCCGCTTCCACTACATTCACCCAGTGTGCCGTCAAAGAGATGTAGCGTCCCTGGCCGCAAGCGCTTGTCCACGAGTCGGTGGTCAAGTGGACCTTTGCGCTGACTGCGTACCTCAGGGCCCGCCTGATGTTACGCGACACGTGCTGGTGCAGGGCGGGGACGGCACTCCGGGAAAAGTAGTGGCGGCTAGGGACGGAATAGCGAGGTGCGGCAGCCGCCATCAGGTCGCGGAAGGCCTGCGTCTCCACAAGCCTAAACGGCAACATCTCCAGGGCCAGCAGTTTGGAGATGTGGCAGTTTAAGGCTTGGGCTTGGGGGTGACTCGAGGCGTACTTCCGCCTGCGGTCGAACGCCTGCGAGATGGACAGTTGTTGGGACGAGGAGTGTGAAGGTGCAGGCGAAGAGGCGGGGGAAGGGGAGGCTGAAGGAGAAGGCCCCAAAGTAGCCGAGGCAGAGGCAGATGTGGAGGTGTCCTGGCTGGAGGTCTGGACCGCAGTGGCAGCACACAACAAAGGGGAAGAGGCAGTGGCAGCAGGACCGGGCGCAGGTTGTATTGCGTTTGCTCTCTCCCACTCAGCCCAGTGCTTGACTTCCAAGTGACGCCGCATGCCTGAGGTGGTCAGATTGCTCTTCTCAGAGCCCCTACTCAGTTTTGAGTGGCAGAGTGTGCAAACCGCGCTCAGTTTGTCATCCGCACAAACATTAAAAAATCTCCACACCACAGAAGTACGAGGCCTCGATGGGGGAGCTTCACGCGACTGCCCGCTGCCGGGAACAGCTTCGGCCGTGCTGGCTGTGGCCTCACTACTCTGTCTGGACTGTCCTCTGCCTCTGGACATCCCTCTGCCTGTGGACATCCCTCTGCCTGTGGACATCCCTCTGCCTCTGGACATCCCTCTGCCTCTGGACATCCCTCTGCCTGTGGACATCCCTCTGCCTCTTGCTGCCTTTTTCGGTGCTGCGCAGACCACCACCTCTCCACTGCTTTCCCCGCTGGACATCACCCCTGGCCAAGTGGGGTCGGTCATTTCGTCATCCACCACCTCCTCTTCCTCACTCTGCTCCTCCTCCTGCCCACTGGACATTCCAACAGCCTCCCTTGATGGCAACTGCGTCTCATCATCATCATCGCTCATGATAACAGATGCTGGTTCAGGGTCCACATCAGCAGGAGATGGCGAAAACTCAAGTGTTTGGGCATCACTACAAACAAATTCCTCTGCTAGCTCCTGGGATTCTTCCGGCACATCTGAAAAAGGACCCGAAAAGAGCTCCTGGGAGGGGTCAAGGGTGGGATGACTCTGTTGGCCAGGTGTGGAGGAAGGAGGGTCAGAGTGAGACTGTGTGGATGACTGGCTGGTGGACAACTGTGTGGAAGCGCTATCGGCTATCCATTGCACCACCTGTTCAACCTGCTCAGGCCTCAACAGCGGTGTAACTCGCCCCCTGCTTAACTGTCCCATAAAGGCAGGGATTCTGGATGAGTGTGATCCTGGCTGACCCTCACCAGCACGCATTGTATCCCCACTGGCTTCAACAAGGCCACCAACAGCATTTCCGCGCCCCCGTCCTCGTCCACGTCCGATTCCGCTAGCCCCCCTCCGCATTTTATTTTTTTTTGTTGCAAATACAATATTTGGGTATATAATTAGGTATGTGAAATAATTTAGCAAGAGAACGCACAGTACAGTGGCCAATTAAAAGGCCTAGATATTGTATATTTCAAGGTACACAGCCGTGTAGTAACTGAACAGACGGTGGGTATTTACACCAGGTATGTGAAATAATTTAGCAAGAGAACGCACAGTACAGTGGCCTATTAAAATGGCCTAGATATTGTATATTTCAAGGTACACAGCCGTGTAGTAACTGAACAGACGGTGGGTATTTACACCAGGTATGTGAAATAATTTAGCAAGAGAACGCACAGTACAGTGGCCTATTAAAATGCCTAGATATTGTATATTTCAAGGTACACAGCCGTGTAGTAACTGAACAGACGGTGGGTATTTACACCAGGTATGTGAGATAATTTAGCAAGAGAACGCACAGTACAGTGGCCTATTAAATGGCCTAGATATTGTATATTTCAAGGTACACAGCCGTGTAGTAACTGAACAGACGGTGGGTATTTACACCAGGTATGTGAATAATTTAGCAAGAGAACGCACAGTACAGTGGCCTATTAAATGGCCTAGATATTGTATATTTCAGGTACACAGCCGTGTAGTAACAGAACAGACGGTGGGTATTTACACCAGGTATGTGAAATAATTTAAGCAAGAGAACGCACAGTACAGTGGCCTATTAAAATGCCTAGATATTGTATATTTCAAGGTACACAGCCGTGTAGTAACTGAACAGACGGTGGGTATTTACACCAGGTATGTGAGATAATTTAGCAAGACAACGCACAGTACAGTGGCCTATTAAAATGGCCTAGATATTGTATATTTCAAGGTACACAGCCGTGTAGTAACTAACAGACGGTGGGTATTTACACCAGGTATGTGAGATAATTTAGCAAGAGAACGCACAGTACAGTGGCCTATTAAAATGCCTAGATATTGTATATTTCAAGGTACACAGCCGTGTAGTAACAGAACAGACGGTGGGTATTTACACCAGGTATGTGAAATAATTTAACAAGAGAACGCACAGTACAGTGGCCTATTAAATGGCCTAGATATTGTATATTTCAAAGTACACAGCCGTGTAGTAACAGAACAGACGGTGGGTATTTACACCAGGTATGTGAGATAATTTAGCAAGAGAACGCACAGTACAGTGGCCTATTAAATGCCTAGTATTGTTATTTCAAAGTACACAGGCCGGTCGTATGTAACAGAACAGACGGTGGGTATTTACACCAGGTATGTGAAGATAATTTAGGCAAGAGACGCAGCAGTACAGTGGCCTATAAAATGCCTAGATTATTGTATTTTCAAGGTACACAGCCCGTGTAGTAACAGACAGACCGGTGGGTATTTTACACCAGGTATGTGAGATACATTTAGCAAGAGACGCACCAGTACCAGTGGCCTATTTAAAATGCCTAGATATTGTATATTTCAAGGTACACAGCCGTGTAGTAACTGACACAGACGGTGGGTATTTACACCAGGTATGTGAGATAATTTAGCAAGAGAACGCCAGTACAGTGGGCCTATTAAATGCCTAGATATTGTATTATTTCAAGTACTATTAAAATGCCTAGATATTGTATATTTCAAA
>ONZH01029929.1:0-50113 GCA_900303285.1 Rhinella marina | reverse complement strand
ACACCGTCTGAACTGTTAGTACACGGCTGTGTACCTAGAAATATAAAAAAATAGGCCTTTTCATTGGCACCTGTACTGTGCTTCTCTTGCAAAATAATTTTATATACGTGGTGTTAATACACACCGTCTGAACTGTTTAGTACACGGCTGTGTACCTAGAAATATAAAAAAAAATAGGCCTTTTTTGGCACCTGTACTGTGCGTTCTCTTGCAAAATAATTTTATAACGTGGTGTTAATACACACCGTCTGAACTGTTAGTACACGGCTGTGTACCTAGAAATATAAAAAAAATAGGCCTTTTTCATTGGCACCTGTACTGTGCGTTCTCTTGCAAAATAATTTTATATATGTGGTGTTTAATACACACCGTCTGAACTGTTAGTACACGGCGTGTACCTAGAAATATAAAAAAAATAGGCCTTTTCATTGCACCTGTACTGTGCGTCTTTGCAAAATATTTTTATATACGTCGGTGTTAATACACACCGTCTGAACTGTTAGTACACGGCTGTTGTACCTAGAAATATTTAAAAAAAATAGGCCTTTTCATTGGCACCTGTACTGTTGCGTTCTCCTTGCAAAATAATTTTATATACGTGGTGTTAATACACACCGTCTGAACTGTTAGTACACGGCTATGTACCTAAAAATATAAAAAAAAATAGGCCTTTTCATTGGCACCTGTACTGTGCGTTCTCTTGCAAAATAATTTTATATACGTGGTGTTAATACACACCGTCTGAACTGTTAGTACACGGCTGTGTACCTAGAAATATATAAAAAAATAGGCCTTTTCATTGGCACCTGTACTGTGCGTTCTCCTGCAAAATATTTTTATATACTGGTGTTAATACACCACCGTCTGAACTGTTAGTACACGGCTGTGTACCTAGAAATATAAAAAAAATAGGCCTTTTCTTTGGCACCTTGTACTGTGCGTTCTCTTGCAAAATAATTTTTATTATACGTGGTGTTAATACACACCGTCTGACTGTTAGTACACGGCTGTGTACTAGAAATATAAAAAAAAATAGCCTTTTCATTGGCACCTGTACTGTGCGTTCTCTTGCAAAATAATTTATATACGTGTGTTAATACACACCGTCTGATCTGTTAGTACACGGCTGTTGTACCGAGAAATATATAAAAAAAATAGGCCTTTTCTTTGGCACCTGTACTGTGCGTTCTCTTGCAAAATATTTTATATACGTGGTGTTAATACACACCGTCTGAACTGTTAGTACACGGCTGTGTACCTAGAAATATAAAAAAAATTGGCCTTTTCATTGGCACCTGTACTGTGCGTTCTCTTGCAAAATAATTTTATATAAGTGGTGTTAATACACACCGTCTGATCTGTTAGTACACGGCTGTGTACCTAGAAATACAAAAAAAATAGGCCTTTTCATTGGCACCTGTACTGTGCGTTCTCTTGCAAAATATTTTTATATACGTGGTGTTAAAACACACCGTCTGAACTGTTAGTACACGGCTGTGAATAAAAAATATTGTAACCAAAAAAAATAAAATGCGGAGGGGGGCTAGCGGAATCGGACGTGGACGTGAAGCCAGTGGGGATACAATGCGTGCTGGTGAGGGTCAGCCAGGATCCCACTCATCCAGAATCCCTGCCTTTATGGGACAGTTAAGGAGGTGGCGGGTTACACCGCTGTTGAGGCCTGAGCAGGTTGAAACAGGTGGTGCAATGGATAGCCGATAGCGGCTTCCACACAGTTGTCCACCAGCCAGTCATCCACACAGTCTCACTCTGACCCTCCTTCCTCCACACCTGGCCAACAGAGTCATCCCACCATTGACCCCTCCCAGGAGCTCTTTTCGGGTCCTTTTTCAGATGTGCCGGAAGAATCCCAGGAGCTAGCAGAGGAATTTGTTTGTAGTGATGCCCAAACACTTGAGTATTCGCCACTCTCCTGCTGATGTGGACCCTGAACCAGCATCTGTTATCATGAGCGATGATGATGATGAGACGCAGTTGCCATCAAGGGAGGCTGTTGGAATGTCCAGTGGGCAGGAGGAGGAGCAGAGTGAGGAAGTGGAAGAGGAGGTTGGTGGATGACGAAATGACCGACCCCACTTGGCCAGGGGTGATGTCCAGCGGGGAAAGCAGTGGAGAGGTGGTGGTCTGCGCAGCACCGAAAAGGCAGCAAGAGGCAGAGGGATGTCCAGAGGCAGAGGGATGTCCACAGGCAGAGGGATGTCCAAAGGCAGAGGGATGTTCACAGGCATAGGATAGTCCAGACAGAGAAGTGAGGCCACAGCCAGCAGGGCCGAAGCTGTTCCCGGCAGCAGGCAGTCACGCGAAGCTCCCCCATCGAGGCTTCGTACTTCTGTGGTGTGGAGATTTTTTAATGTTTGTGCGGATGACAAACTGAGCGCGGTTTGCACACTCTGCCACTCAAAACTGATTAGGGGCTCTGAGAAGAGCAATATGAAAACCTCAGGCTTGCGGCGTCACTTGGAAGTCAAGCACTGGGCTGAGTGGGAGAGAGCAAACGCAATACAACCTGCGCAAGGTCTTCCTGCCACTGCCTCTCCCCTTTATTTGTGTGCTGCCACTGGCGGTCCAGACCTCCAGCCAGGACACCTCCACATCTGCCTCTGCCTCGGCTACTTGGGGCCTTCTCCTTCAGCCTCCCCTTCCCCCGCATCTTCGCCTTCACCTTCACCTTCACACTCCTCGTCCCATCAACTGTCCATCTCGCAGGCTTTCGACCGCAGGCGGAAGTACGCCTCGAGTCACCCCCAAGCCCAACCCTAAACTGCCAACATCTCCAAACTGCTGGCTCTGGGAGATGTTGCCGTTTAGGCTGTGGAGACGCAGGCTTCCGCGACCTGATGGCGGCTGCCGCCACCTCGCTATTCCGTCCCCAGCCGCCACTACTTTTCCCGGAGTGCCGTCCCCGCCCTGCACCAGCACGTGTCACGTAACATCAGGCGGGCCCTGAGGTACGCAGTCAGCGCAAAGGTCCACTTGACCACCGACTCGTGGACAAGCGCTTGCGGCCAGGGACGATACATCTCTTTGACGGCACACTGGGTGAATGTTGGTGGAAGCGGGATGGGGTCGCAAACAGAGACGGCCTACCTACCACCCCCGCCCAAGATTGCCAAGCACGGGTTCTGATAAACCCCCCTCCTCTTCCTCCTCCTCCTCCTCCTCCTCTGCCTTAACATCGCCCTCAGCCGCTAGCTGGAAGCGTTGCAAGCACTGGCGCGGGGAGACGTCAGCAGGCGGTGCTAAGGCTCATCAGCTTGGGCGACAGGACTCACAGCGCCCCAGAGGTGAGGGACGCCATATTGCAGGCAGACAGAGATGTGGCTGTCGCCGCTGCAGCTTAGGACCAGGCATGGTCGTGTGCGATAACGGCCGTAACCTAGTGGCGGCTCTGGAGCTTGCCGAACTCGAACACGTACCATGCCTGGCCCACGTTTTTAATCTGGTAGTCCAAAAATTTCTAAAGACTTACCCCAACCTGGCAGAGCTACTGGTGAAAGTGCGGCGCTTGTGCGCACACTTTCGGAAGTCAACTGTAGCTGCTGCTAGCTTAAAAAAACTCCAGCAACGCCTCCATTTGCCTGAACATCGGCTGTTGTGCGACCTGCCGACTCGCTGGAATTCCACCTATTCCATGTTGGCCAGGGTGTGTGAGCAGCAGAGAGCATTGATGGAAGTACCAGATTATGAATCCACGCGTGCCTCCAACTCAGCTCCCTCAGTTTTGCCAACCACGAGTGGCCATGGATGGCAGACATATGCGATGTACTGCGTATCTTTGAGGAGTCCACCAAGAAGGTCAGCAGCGAGGACACTATAGTGAGCGTAACCATCCCGCTCCTATGCGTCCCTTAAAGAATCGCCTCATCGCAATAAGGGAGAACGCATTGCACGCAGAGGAGACGGGGGTAGGAGGAGACGCAACGGAGCTACACAGTCAGACCACACTTTTGTCTGCTTCACGGGGTGGCAGTTGCAGGAGGAGGAGGATGAGGAGGAGGACGACGTGGAGGTGGCTGTGGAAGAGGAGGAGGATGCTGGCGGCGAGGGGTAGCAGTCAGGCTGTGTGCGTCCCATTGGTTCAGCGTGGATGGGGCGGCAGAGGAGGCGGCAAGAGGAGAGGAGGAAATGGCAAGTGATCCTTCTGGTGGGGCAGTGAGGTCATGCCTATTCAGAGTCTGGCACACATGGCTGACTTCATGCTGCGGCTGCTTTTGCCGGACACACGTGTTGTCCGGATAGTGGAGAACAAACTGTTACTGGGTCTTTCGCAATCCTGGACCCCGGTATAAAGATAACGTCTCCTCTTTTATTCCGGTAGAGGAGAGGACGAATCGATTGCTGGAATACCAGAGGGAACTTGTGCAGAACATGATGGAGATTTTTCCCACCCACCATCGCTGGCAGCCAGAGAGGAGAGGGTCTCCAGAGTCCCACAACATCGATCAGGCCCACAGCCACCAGGGGAACACTCTCCAAGGGGTGCAGAATTTTATCTTCTTTTTTGTCTAGTTTGGCTTGGGGTCCATGGCAATGTAGAGGAAAGAAGGTTTCCTTGTATGGTCTCACTTTACAGAGAGGTTACATTGTCTTTGGAGTGTATTGTTGAGAGGCTGTGATAGTGGCGTAATAGTGCGACTTGGGCGCGTTATATGCACCCAGACATGCTTCCCCTGCTGTCCCAGTTGCATTCCAGCAGTGTTGGCATCCTTTTCTGAGGTTTCAGGGTGGACTTGGTGACTTCCAAGTGGTCGAATTGAGATTTCCAAGTGGCGAGCATTTTTTTCCCATAGACTTTAATGGGATTCGATATTCGGTCGAATAGTCGAATTTCGCGGTCTATTCGAATCGAATTTCGAACTTTCGAATATTTCACTACTCGCTCATCTCTAGTGTTGACATTTCTAGTAGTCTAGTTTCTTTGGTGGAATCCTTATCTACTATACGTGATATCCTGTCAAATTGGGAACGTGGTAGGGACTTTTTCACACTTGGGGGGTGGAAACTCGAGTAATGGAGGAGACTATTGCGGTCAGTTGATTTTGTATATAGGTCAGTGGTTAGTTTTCCTGTCCCATCTTTTTGTATTGAAGTGTCCAGGAAGCTTATAGAGGTTGTACTGCTATGTAGTGTGAATTGTAACTCTGTTCTTATGGAGTTGAGATGAGCTGTAAAGGTGTCTAGAGACTCTTTACTGCCTGTCCATATGCAAAAGACGTCGTCAATGTATCTCTTCCACGTTTTGGCGTATAGTTGGAAGAGAGGGCATGTGTAGATGTGTTCCTCCTCAAATATGGCCATGTACCCATTCGCATAGGGGGCGCCATGTGGGCCCCCATCGCGGTCCCTTGTCTTTGTACATAGAAATTGTCTTGGAACATGAAGTAGTTTTCAGTCAAGACTAAGTGTAGCATGTCCATGTAGAGGTTTATCACATCGGGGTTGATGTTAGCTTTCTGTAGTATTTTCTCAGTGGCATAAAGGCCCTCGGTATGTGTTATGGATGTTGTAAAGACTTACTACGTCGAAAAGTAACCAAGAGAGAGGAGGGCGGGACCTGACCAATGTTTCTGATGATATTTAGGAAAGCCGTGGTGTCTAGGAGAAAAGAGTCAGTAGTTTTGATGATGGGTGTGAGAATTTTTTCAAGAGAAATAGAGAAAGGAGAAAAGATTGAATCGGATGAGGATACGATGGGACGCCCAGGTGGTTTTTCTAATCTTTTATGTACTTTGGGAAGAATATAGAGTACTGGTATTATTGGATGTTCTTTTCGGAGAAAATTAAAGGTTTCCTGATCTATAGTTCCCTTATCTAGATGTGGTTTTAAAATCTTGATGATCTTGTTAGCAATTCTGGTTGTTGGGTCATTTGGAAGCAGTCCATAAACTTTGGTGTCACCCAGTTGCCTATGGATTTCTTCCAGATAGTCCTTCTTGTCCATTACCACCAAGGCCCCACCTTTATCGGCCGGTTTGATGGTGATGTCTTTCTTGTTTGATAAGGTTTTTAGGGCCTCCTGTTCCTCTAATGTCATATTGGATTCACAGCTGAGTTTCTTTCTTTCAATGTCCTTCCTTAGGTTTTCTATGTCCCTAGCAACCAGTGATATGTAAGTCTCCACTGGGTGCTGAGTTTTCGGGGGCATGAAAGTACTCCTGGATTTTAGTCCAAACTCCCTGGTTGTGATTAAGGCTTGGGATCCGGTAAAGAGTGACACAGGGGAAGGAGCAGTGGTGGGACCCGCAGGAAGGGAACCGTCTTGGTTCCATTGAGTGGGGTGTTTAGCACTCATATGCCTGAGCATGCTGGTGGTGGTTAGGCTAGTAGTGGTGGCACCCCTGCTGATCCTAGTGTGGCACAGGTTGCACACCACAGTCCGTCGGTCATCCTCACTTTCTTTAAAGAAACTCCAGACTTGCGAACATCTAGGTCTCGCCACGGGAGCTTCACTATGTGAAACAGTTGCTGCTGATGCACCAGCTCTGGCCCTGCTTCTTCCTCTGGCCACACCACTGCCTCTTCCAACCTGTTCTGGTGCAGCACTCGCCGCCGCCTCAGAAGCACTGTCTTTACTCGGCTTATCAACTCAGCTTGTGTCAGTCACCCCGTCATCCTTCGATTCGTCAGTCTGCTCCCCACTCGGACTTCCTGCCCTGACAACAACTTCCCCACTGTCTGACAACCATGTCTCCTCATCGTCCGACACCTCTTTACGCATTTCTTCCACTAAGTCAACAATGTCATCATCATCACCCACAGACTGCGACAGTTGGAAAACTTGGGCATCGGGAAAGAGATCAGCAGCAACCTGAGAAGTGGTTTGTGACTCTGGGAAGGGTCCAGAAAACAGTTCCTCAGAGTATGCCGGATCGCATTCCAAATTTTCCTGGGAGGGGGCAAACTGGGGGGAAGGAGGTTGAAGTGGAGGAGCCAGAGGAGTGCTCCCTTGGGTAACGTGGGTGGACTGCGTGGAAGACTGACTGGTGGACAAATTACTTGAAGCATTGTCCGCAATCCACGACATCACCTGTTTGCACTGTTGTGGTTTCAACAGTGCTCTACCAGGTGTCCCTGTAAGTTCAGACATGAAGCTAGGGAGTGTAGCTCTGCGGCGTTCCCCTGCTCCCTCATCAGCAGGTACTGTCTCACCCTGCCCAGGACCACGGCCTCTGCCCCCTGCAGTAATTGAATGCCCATGCCCTCGTCCTCCACCCTTAGACCTGCAGTTCAACATTTTCTGTATATAAATGTATTATATATACCAAAAAAAAAAAATGGGCCTGCTGTACTGAAACCCACAAACTTGTTCAATCTGAACAAGTTAATATATAGGTGGATAAGTTAGAGCAAAATTACATATTTTATTACATACCGTGCAGTATGGAGCAATTACACTGAAACTATTAGATTAGGCAGACTTGGTCTGCTTAAATGCAACCCAGACAAATGTCGCACGGAGATTTTTCTAATGTAGTTGTATCAGTGAGAGCAAAAGAACGTATTTTATTACGTGACGTACAGTATGGGTCACCTGGACAGAAAATACGGATTGTGGTTTGTGGTGACTGGACAGCTGAACTGTGACACACAGAATGGTTCCACACAGCTGTATGAAATGGATTTGTATCACTGAGATTTAAAAAAAAAACACAATTTTTTTTGTGTTCTTTTTTTTTTTTACGTGACGTGAAGAATATATCAGAGAGCAAACTCAGCCCCTGCTGACTGTGGCTATTTTCACTGCAACCCAGACAAATGTCGCACAGAGATTTTTCTAATGTAGCTGTATCAGTGAGAGCAAAAGACCGTATTTGATTACGTGACGTACTGTATAGGTCACCTGGACAGAAAATATGGATTGTGGTTTGTGGTGAGTGGACAGCTGAACTGTGACACATAGAATAGTTCAACACAGCTGTATGAAATGGATTTGTATCACTGAGATTAAAAAAAAACACAATTTTTTTTTGTGTTCTTTTTTTTTTTTTTACGTGACGTGAAGAATATATCAGAGAGCAAACTCAGCCCCTGCTGACTGTGGCTATTTTCACTGCAACCCAGACAAATGTCGCACAGAGATTTTTCTAATGTAGCTGTATCAGTGAGAGCAAAAGACCGTATTTGATTACGTGACGTACAGTATGGGTCACCTGGAAAGAAAATACGGATTGTGGTTTGTAGTGACTGTACAGCTGAACTGTGACACACAGAAAGGTTCCACACTGCTGCAAATATGGCGGTAGCTGCACTACTAGTGCCAGCAAGCCCAGCCACAAGCAGATAAAAAAAAGGGTCTTGTAGCCCTAACAAGGGCTGTTGGGTTCTTTTAGAATCACTCCTGCCACTCCTAACACAAATCTAGTAGAACACCCTAACACTTTCCCTGTATCACACTGCAGATCTGTCCCTAACGGCATCCAGGCAGCGACTGAGCCGAGCACCGCGGGCAGTCACTAGTATATTCCAGGGTCACCTGATCAGGCCAGCCAACCCCTGCTATCGACATGTAAGGGCCCCACGTGATGCTGGGTGGTACGCAGAGTCTCCTGGCTTGTAATTGGCTGAGTTTATAGCTGCCAAAAATTCAAAAGGCGGGAGATGCCATTTTCTCGAGAATGGCGAGATGCTCGTCCGAGCATCGAGCACTTACAAGTACCCTAATGCTCGAACGAGCACCAAGCTCGGACGAGCATGCTCGCTCATCTCTAGTTATTAGTATCTGGGTCAAGAGGGATTAAGTGGCTTTACTAAGCCAATGTAGAGATAATATAATTTTGTATCTCTTTCAGTTACAGAAAAATTACATGGTTAGAACATTATACCACAAAATGAGAAAGGCACGTAATGAACTGATTTACCAGATGTTGAGCTAGTTAGGGGTAGATATTATAATCCAAGTACGAACCTGCTATGTTCTACTATCTCTGAAGGAAATTATTCATGTGGCCACTTGACATTCTGCATGCACATGCGAGGACAGAATTCAAGTTTATTTTTGTTTTGCAAAACACGTTGTACAATCCACAGGTTAGCGTTTTAAATCTTTGAGTGAAGACATTGGAAACACAGTAGTAGGCTGAACTAGAAAATTGTTGTCAATTATGGACAAGCATACCCTATATCTGGTTGAAAAGATCTATAGAAGTATTTGTAGGATAATAGACTATTATACACTCACCGGCCACTTTATTAGGTACACCTGTCCAACTGCTCGTTAACACTTAATTTCTAATCAGCCAATCACATGGCGGCAACTCAGTGCATTTAGGCATGTAGACATGGTCAAGACAATCTCCTGCAGTTCAAACCGAGCATCAGTATGGGGAAGAAAGGTGATTTGAGTGCCTTTGAACGTGGCATGGTTGTTGGTGCCAGAAGAGCTGGTCTGAGTATTTCAGAAACTGCTGATCTACTGGAATTTTCACGCACAACCATCTCTAGGGTTTACAGAGAATGGTCCGAAAAAGAAAAAACATCCAGTGAGCGGCAGTTCTGTGGGCGAAAATGCCTTGTTGATGCCAGAGGTCAGAGGAAATGGGCAGACTGGTTCGAGCTGATAGAAAGGCAACAGTGACTCAAATTGCCACCCGTTACAACCAAGGTAGGCAGAAGAGAATCTCTGAACGCACAGTACGTCGAACTTTGAGGCAGATGGGCTACAGCAGCAGAAGACCACACCGGGTGCCACTCCTTTCAGCTAAGAACAGGAAACTGAGGCTACAATTTGCACAAGCTCATCGAAATTGGACAGTAGAAGATTGGAAAAACGTTGCCTGTTCTGATGAGTCTCGATTTCTGCTGCGACATTCGGATGGTAGGGTCAGAATTTGGCGTCAACAACATGAAAGCATGGATCCATCCTGCCTTGTATCAACGGTTCAAGCTGGTGGTGGTGGTGTCATGGTGTGGGGAATATTTTCTTGGCACTCTTTGGGCCCCTTGGTACCAATTGAGCATCGTTGCAATGCCACAGCCTACCTGAGTATTGTTGCTGACCATGTCCATCCCTTTATGACCACAATGTACCCAACATCTGATGGCTACTTTCAGCAGGATAATGCGCCATGTCATAAAGCTGGAATCATCTCAGACTGGTTTCTTGAACATGACAATGAGTTCACTGTACTCAAATGGCCTCCACAGTCACCAGATCTCAATCCAATAGAGCATCTTTGGGATGTGGTGGAACGGGAGATTCGCATCATGCATGTGCAGCCGACAAATCTGCGGCAACTGTGTGATGCCATCATGTCAATATGGACCAAAATCTCTGAGGAATGCTTCCAGCACCTTGTTGAATCTATGCCACGAAGAATTGAGGCAGTTCTGAAAGCAAAAGGGGGTCCAACCCGTTACTAGCATGGTGTACCTAATAAAGTGGCTGGTGAGTGTATATGCAATGGATGAAATGGGTGGTGAATCCAGTAAATAAATATGAGTAATGTATATAAAAATGTATATATTTATTAATGGTATAAAAGGAAAATTTTTTTTTTAAATATGTGGAATAATTTTAAAAGAGAAAGAGATGTTTTCAGGCCCATATATGTGTATGTATATATACATATATATATATATATATATATATATATATATATATATATAGAATAAACCAGCGCTGGTATCTATGGAATAAATATAGATTATACAGTGGTGTCCATCTGGTAGGACCTATAAAACATAATCAGAGTAGTAGTATATAAGTTCATTCAGCATCTGGAAAAAATGTTGAAGAAAAGTCTTTATGAGCGAATAGTTTCTTAGTGGATAAATCCTTTGTAGGTTAGTGTCTTTGTGAATAGTCCTTCTGTATCCTTATTAGCAAAATGTAGCAAAATGTGGAAAAAGACTGTCGCTAAAGTAAATTGATTATGTGCTCAGGAAATTTAGTGATTTTGCAATTGCTGCATTTACCACATTAATAAACAAACACTAAAAAAAACTATAAAAAAATAATGAAAACCACAAGTTGGCTGTCATTAAAAGGCTTTTATAGATGTGGTAAATGCAGCAATCGCAAAATCACAAAATTTCCTAGAAAAACAACAGAAGCCAAATCAACAACCAACCAACATTCTCACACAATAAAAGAACACCTCACATGCAATTCCACAGATGTTATATATTTACTTCAATGCCCATGTCATAAACAATACGTTGGCAGAACAAAACGACCCCTCAAAAAACGCATATCAGAACATGTCACAAACATCAAGAAAGGTTATGAGTTACATTCTCTAAACATTTTAAAGAGGCACATAACAAAAACCCATCTCCACTCACGTTTACAGCACTGGAAAGGATTCCTAGATCATGGAGAGGTGGTAACCATATACAGAACATGTCCAGGATCGAATCAAGGAGGATCTTTGAGTTCGATACAATGATTCCAAAAGGCCTCAATGCGGAGATGGAGATCTTCGGTTTTTATAAACCCAACCGTTGATATGGACTGGGTGCCCTTCAGAGATGGGTGATCAGGGTCTGGCAGTTTTTTACCAGCACCCTGACCCCCCTCCCTGGGAGGCCCCCAACCCCTTCTCTTCCCTGAAAACATGAAAATATCATAAAGAACATTAAATAAATAAGGAAACAAAATAAGTAAATAAATAAATAAAAAATAAAACACATAAATTGATCACAAATATTCACCTAAGAAATATTCACATCAAAAGACATATTTAATACATAGGAAACAACATATAAAACACAAAATACTAACTCACCTCACAAGGACACGTATACATACTTTCCAAGTAGGATTATGCACAGTAGGATATCCCATAACCAACATTTTACATTTATTTATGCAACTGAGATTAACTACTCGTCACTGAATCCACACTGACCAACACACTAAATATTCACATAATAGAACTGTCATTCATAATAACACCCTCACCCCTATCTACACATGAGAAATAAAGACACTTAACTACCTACCATTATATGAGACTACACTACTTATAAAATAAAATAGCGTAAAGATTCAGATTCTAGTTCCAATCCATTTTTTTGAGACTACACAACAGGTGAATCCAGATTTCTAATCCAGGTCATATCTTGGAAATTACATGCTAAATAGATCTCACTATTTAAGGTTTGCCAGACCCAGAGTCCAGTTACTTTTGCCACTGAGGAAGGGGTAGGCAAATACGCCCAGAAACGCGTCTGGCTAGTTAAAGGACATTTGGATTCTGGCATTGACTTTTATTACTCTATTTTTAAATCAATTAGCATCTCCTCACATTACCTATTAATTCTCCATAATCCACTGTTTACAAAACTATTTAATTCCTCTGGACATTATACTAAGATATACAGAGGAAACCAAGTGGAACAACTAATAGGAGAAACATTCCAGGAATAATACAAGGCAACAAAAGAGGTGATACACGTGGGACGCCACCGTTGGTACCCCTTGACCAAACGTCTGGAATGCACAGCATCAGAGGAGTTAAAGCATTAGAGTAGACAAAAGCGCGCGCAGAAGAAAGCCAGCGTCATCGTGCTGTCGGCCAAATCCCTGGAGGCTAAGCACAGACGGAGCTGAACAGCACACTGCTCCCCATCCCACCCGTGTGCAGACAGCCGGGCGTTTTGTGGTTGAGCATCAACTGAGCTGAATGAACAGCGCTCCCCACCGAGTCCATCAATGAGTGGGTAACGTACTAAATCTATAAACTATATACTATTGAAATGAACTGAGCGCATAATCAATTTACTTTAGCGACAGTCTTTTTCCACATTTTGCTACATTTTGCTATTTTTTGTTACCTATTACTACAGTTGTTAATAAGGATACAGAAGGACTATTCACAAAGACACTAACCTACAAAGATTTATCCACTAAGAAACTATTAGCTCATAAAGACTTTTCTTCAACATATTTTCCAGATACTGAATGAACTTATATACTACTACTCTGATTATGTTTTATAGGTCCTACCAGATGGACACCACTGTATAATCTATATTTATTCCATAGATACCAGCGCTGGTTTATTATATATATATATATATATATATATATATATATATATATATACATACACATACATATATGCGCCTGAAAGCATATATATATATATATATATATATATATATATATATGTACAAATCTGTGTAATGTTCATACTTTTATATCTTTCTTTTTTTACATATTTTTTCTCTTTTAAAATTATTCCACATATTTAAACATTTTTTTTTCCTTTTTATACCATTAATAAATATATACATTTTTATATACATTACTCAAATTTATTTATTGGATTCACTACCCATTTCATCCATTGCATATACAATAGTCTATTATCTTACAAATACTTCTATAGATCCTTTCAACCAGATATACGGTGTGCTCATCCCTAATTGACAACAATTTACTATGTATATTCCCTTTGGCTGTGGGTAGGCCAGGACAAGAGTACCCCAAACAACCATTGGTATCTAGTGGTGAGCCACTCATATACCCTCTTCTTTTGAGTAGGCTGAACTAGTTTACATGGCATCGCCATACAGTTCGTGTTTGTTTTTTGTTTTTTTTGTTTGTTTTTTAAAAAATAACAATATAAAAGAACAACATGTGTTTTACAATCCAGAGGGAAGCGTGTTGGTGTATGTGTGTGGGGGAGTGAAAAATCTCATAGTAGGTTGACAACTTGTGAAAGATTTTTTCTGAGTCTGCATAGTTGAACGCATAAGACATTAGGGCCAAATCTGTTAGTGGTGCCAATACTGCATTAATTCTAAAGTAAAAAGTCAGTAGCAGTGTTTTCAGGGAAGGATATTTTATTGCATCTCTGTCTTTCCAGAAAACAGACTTGGAAACTGTTTCATACTTTGTGTAACTGAGTACGTTAGGTCAAATGTCTTCAATACAAACAACTTAGGTCAGGCCTTATTTTCCCAAACCCAGAAAATGAGTAGTAGAAGCACCAGCTATCTACCCAGAAATAGTAATAGTAGTAGTAGCAGTAGTAGTTATCCCTGGCTTGGGAAAAGTGCAACTTTATAATTGAGGAGAAAGTGGATGGATTGCATTTCTCACTCTTCCTCTCAGTCACTCCATGATGATGCAGAGGTGACATTGGAGTCTGACAACGTATTCTGGTGCTAATGCTACGCTTATTTAGTAAATTTGAGATTCTTGGCAAATATATTTTGTACTAAATTATTTGGGCCCGTCTGCCAAACGTCAAGGCGATCTCTGTAAGACGGAACCCAACACTAAATGCCACCTGTTATGTGCCATTGTCTTGACGTTTGACATATGGGCCCAAATAATTTTGTACAAAATATGCTTGCCAAGAATCTCAAATTTACTAAATAAGCCTAGCATTAGCACCAGAATACTTTCTATTCCTATTGCATTTTTGTACTTTATTTGGTTTGCAGAGTGCTTTTGCATTGTATTTTTTTCCTTAGAGTAGAGACAATGTATGGCCAAAACTTCCCAAAGAACTGACAGGGCCAGATCTGCTTATATTGTGGTTAGATTGAGAACTGTTGATGCCGCTAAAACTGTGACTGCAGGTGCAAAATGTGCCAGACCTACGCCAAGTTTGCCTTCCTCCAGCTCTGTGCAAGCAATTCCCATAAGCCATTTTTTCCCCAAAAGGCCATCACACAAATGCTCAAGGCAGCATCACCAGATCCTTTGGGAAAATTAAACTGCCCAGCATTCCCAATTAGAACAAATTTGTCCTTCTCCTGGTCTTCTTTGTGGCAGCCAACCCGCAACTCCAAGCAATACAGTGGCCTTGTCATCATCAGCAGCTTCTTATTTTTCTTACTTAGAGTCCTACTCCTCCATGTCCTCTATTATGAGACATCCATAACAGAATATGTGGTCATGAAAATATTATTCTCAACCAGCAATTAGCTTGTCTACAAGCTGAAGCTCCACCTGGCCAAGTTGTTGGCAGAATAGTAGCTTCTTTACCATTTAGTTCAGTCTAGTCTCTCGTGGAAGACAACATGGGGCGCTCCTTGCAATTGTTGCTGTGCGCCATGATGGACATTTGGAGCACCTATTACGGGACGGGGCAGTACATCTTTTTCATGGTCCACTGAGTCAATGTTTTTTGCCTCAGCAGTGAGGCAGCACCCGGGGTCCTTTTGACCCCCCCATCTCCCACACTATTACATTGGGCTGGCTCCCAAACCATGCACTTATCTACCTCCACCTTTGCACCTCTGCAGTGGACATGCTCCCACTCCCATCCCGAACAGCAGCAGGGCAGAGTCGCTCCCATTCCCCCTCCTTCCTATCATTGTCAAGTCAAGCATTGCCATGCAGCAAACATCCCGCTGGCTGTCAGCTCGCCAACTCCAACTAGGCAAGGTGGTCAGCCACAATGGCTGCAACATCGTGGCCACGCGGAACCTGGGAGAAATAACACATGTTCCTTGCATGGCGCACTTGATTACCCTAGTCATGCAATACTTGTTTTAAAAAGTACACTGGCTTGCACAAGATGCTGGCAATGTCCAGGAGACTATCCTCACATTTAAGCCATTCTTACTTAGCGAAGAGCATTCTCTTGGACTTGCAAAGACAGAACGGTCTGCCACTTCATCGCCTAATCCATGACGTTTCAACTCTTTGTAATTCAACATTGCACATACTGGATCCTGTAGACGAGCAGCAGAAAGCCGTGAAAAGTTATGTAATGCACCAGACCCTCCAACCAGGTTGCATGTGTTCGTTTCAGGTTAAGGGTATAGTTGGTCGGCACTCCTAACTTGTGGTTGGTGCTCTGTGGTATAATTTGTATGTAAATGTAGTAGAGACCACGGCACTCAATAGATTTCAAACTTTTAGTAATTTATTTGATCCATCCAGCATCCTCCATTGAACTGGGAACGCTGGACGTATCTAAGGCCGTGAACAAGGTCTAGGTTTAGACCGAAACGTTGGCCAATGTCCACAGATTGAATCTTGGATGGATCAAATAAATTACTAAAAGTTTGAAATCTATTGAGTGCCGTGGTCTCTACTACATTCGTTTCAGGTTAGGCAGTGACAGCTCATGCTGCAGTTGTCCCTCATTCTCCTCATATTTATCTTAGATGCTGAAGCTCATGCACCAGGAGGCAAAGGAGGAAGAACAGCTAACGCATCTTGCTGTCCACCCTTTGGCTGTTGGGGACCCACAAGGAGAAACTCTCACGGAGAAGGATGAGGAATTGCCAATGGAAGAGGAGGAGTTGGAGGATGATGATGATGATGATGAAGACACCCAATCGTCTCAGTGGGGGGCAGAGTTGTAAAGATCTGGCTCCTCTGGCATGCTGGCCAGAATGGCAAGCTTACTACTGTGACAGGCATCTTGTTGACATTAAGCAGTCTGATGATTACTGGGTATTCATGCTTTTAGACCATCACTATCAAAGCAAATTGGGGGAAGGTTTTATCACTCTCAAAGGAAGGCAAAATTACTTTATTACCAGGAAACAATGTGTATACAGCTTGCCGAGGCTTCCGGCGAACAGACGCCAGCAGCTACCGTGTCTGAAAAGGAGGCCCCTCTCAGACACCCACAAACTCACCCATCTTCAGCCACCACAAGCAGCAGAAGCCACAGAAGCAGTAGCTATGTAGTTCAGTCTTCTCCACATGATGAAGCAGTTTTTTCACGTGACGCACCAGGCTGATGCAAATCGGCAAGCGGAAATCTTCTGCAAAAATGTCCAGGTTTAGGCCTACCTAGACTCTAGCCAGTCTCCAGCAATAGTAGGTAATTAAAAATGTGGCACTCATCGGGCTCTTGTGTTCCAACTCTTTAATTCATACAAAAGTACAAATACATACCGCTACGTGCGAGCACCCTGATCAATGTACTGATCAGCGGTGACGGCCGTTTCACACCTGAATGCACTTCGTCTGGCTGCTCGTGTGATGACGCCGGCGTACACACGTCACTTATGTTGCGCCAGGCATTATCACCTAGGAAACAGGTGCAACATAAAACCAACTTATTAAAAACAAATAAGCCTATACAATTACGTAATAGAAATACTGCTAAATCATTTTTGTCATTGAGTCCCAAGGGCCCTATTGCATTTGTCCTCATTATTCACGCGGCCTTCCCTATATAAAAACTACCGCATGGCCAAAAGATAATGTATACCACGTACTGCGTTTTACACGTTATCAATTGTTTTATGACATGTGATACTCCCCCTATATTGAGATGCCTTGTTCTAATCATATGTTTACATGAAACACAATGTCCACATTTGTAGTTCCCTTGTGGGGCGGTCCTAGAGAGCCAGTTTTCCTTCTTGTTGTCCTAAAAAGAACTCCTAACTAGTTTATCTCTTATTGTGCTACTTCTTCTAAAACTTATAAGGGGGAGGGGCTTTTTACTTTCTCCTTTAAGTCTGAATCATTGGACAGGATGTGCCAATTATTATTCACTGCCTTGTTTATTACTGTGGCCATTGATGTAAATCTAAAGGAGAACACCGCTCTATTTTCATCCTTCTTATGATATTCCCTATTACATCCTTTTCCTTCTGTCTCTGACATACCTTCTCAAAGGACTCATTTATCAACTTTACAGGATATGCTCTTCCCAAAAGTCTACTTTTCAACTCCCTGGATTGTGCAACAAAATCCTCTTCTCTATTCGCTATGCATCTAATCCTTGCAAACTGACCATAAGGTACTGCTTCTTGTAACATGGTAAGGGTGGGAGCTTCTGTAGTGCAAGAGGGAATTTGTAGCAGTATCTTTCCTATGTACGCTAGTTATGAGTTCACGGGATGTATTTTACTCGTAAATTTCATATTCATGTTGTCATGGATGTGAAAACTGAAGAAGTGAAGCCATTACAAGATGGCATCGGCTCTGGGATCACTCCTGCTCTTATCTGTAGTTTACATTCTTTAGCTAGAATAGATGCGCAGAAGTAAAACTTTA
This sequence comes from Rhinella marina, assembly GCA_900303285.1. Taxonomy (NCBI): domain Eukaryota; kingdom Metazoa; phylum Chordata; class Amphibia; order Anura; family Bufonidae; genus Rhinella; species Rhinella marina. The sequence goes on along the minus strand of ONZH01029929.1, from coordinate 32,163 downwards.
TTTTGCATTACTAACCAATAAAATATATCCTAACCCTCAGGATAGGATTCACCCCTCCCTGGGGTATATAACCCTTGAATCCTCCTCTAATAAACAAGAACCTCTTTGACCCTACCAGGTGTCAGTATTATTTCTTCCATGCATGTAAAATCCTAGCATTACTTTAATTTGGAGCAGAGAAACAAACTTTGTGGCTCCCTTTGAGAGCCATCCTTATCAGTTGGCGTCCCTGGGTGGGCTAGAGGGAATGTAACTTCTGTAGTCGAAGGTGCGGATTGCCAGAGTGCGGTGCACGGTCGCTTGAGGGAGGGGACTGCAGCCCCAAGGAGAAGGTAAGAAAATTGATTATCTTACCTACCTCTTGTCGAGATTGCACTGCATTATGGTAATTAGTTCTGCTAGATAAGTTACTAGCAGCTTCGGCTGTAAGTTGAAACCTCGAGTCCTAAAGAACCCGAAAGAAGAGTTTGTTTCTACTGTGGTTTGTGTTTCCATGTTGTTTGTGTACTGAAAGGGGAGAGGAAAACCGAGTGAGAAAACTGAAGAAGGATCGGACAGGAGGATCGTATAATCTTTGTGCAAGCTTCTCGAGAGAGAGCTTGAGACAGAGGGGGCGATCCACTGATAGGGAGGTGTTTTCCCCGTGCTGGGTTGCCTTGGTGCAGCGTGACCAGCCACGGGGGGGGGGGTTCCTGTGCTGGGTCATCTAGAACAGCGTGACCAGCCACGGAGGGGGTTTTCCCGTGCTGGGTTATCTAGAGCGACATGACCAGCCAGAAGTGATTTCCTGCGCTGGACTGCTTTAAGCAGCGTGACCAGTGGCAGATGTGATAGAACCTCAAAGCTAGTAGACCAGACGTGGAGAATTAGCCAGTGCATAGTCCATGCGGTCAGAAGACTGAGTCTGATAGAGACTAACACCTCCCCTGCCAGGCATACTGATATGTCTGTGTGGACCAGAAATCTGACCCTGTGTGTTGCCAGAGAACCGATTAGTAGATGAAGGTCACATAGCCAAGTTTACTGTGAGCGAAATCTGCTCTAGTAATGTGATGATGAGGTCAAATTAAGGGTTAAGTTGAGCACTCACAGGGAAGTTTTTGCTCTGGCATTAGGCCAAAAAGGAGTGAACATTTGGACATTTGGCCTTGAATTTATAACATTATATTCTAGATGTTATGAAAAACAATGCGAGCATCAGCGGAAAATTATTGAATATAAAAAATTTGACTGGGCAGAAATGTATAATGAAAAGACAAATGATTACTTTTACATGCCGTCAGCACAGCCCCTAAGATGGTACAGGAGAACCCTACATGCCCCACCATATCACTAGCCCCCTCAGTCTCCCTCTTCAGAGGGGTGGACCTATGAAGTACATCAGTGCCAAAATCACGCCCGCAGCTCACCTCTTTGTATCCAGTTATCACACAAGACGGCACGCCCTACGTCCCAATGTCCATCTTGGCAGCCATCTTAACTTAGGGAACTTCTCTTCAGGGGGCGACCATAATAACTGAGGGAACGTCAGTCCCCGCCCAGCGGCCATCTTAGTTACTGGTATTCTCCGTGACAAGGCTACAAGTAGGAAACAATGCACATAGATGCGAGTAGAACCACAAAGAGTACTCAACTTAATAAATGAAGGCTATACACATACCTATAATTAGTTATTATTGTTTAATTAGATGAAATGACTTAACCTCTATGTTTTTTCTGTTACTAGGATTAAGTCAGCACTTGGAGGCAAATTCATCTCGATTTCTAAATGGTTGTTGTGATGATGCAGGTGTTCAGGACTCTAGGTCAAGGGAAACTGGGTGAAGATGTTTGGTTAGGTCCTGCATTTGATACAAAGTCAAGTGAAGTACTTGGTCCTGGGCGTCCTGCCCATGCTAGAATCACAAAAGGAAGGGATTGTGACGGAAACGGTCTCACCTGTGGTAAACTGTAGCTTGACATAAGATACCGCACAAGTAGTAAGGGAGAAAGAATGTAGACAGGCAGTGAAGAACATCAGCAAGCTAATGGAAGCTATAGAGATGCACCCCGATGGTAAACTGAATCCAGAGTAGTGAGAAAGGAAAAAAAAACATGTAGGGAAAATAAAGGGTGCCTGAAAGATAACGAGCTCACAGGAGTCCAATTGTGAGTATCTTACGGAAAGTGTATAGAGGAGGTGTAGAGAGACAGAGAAAGTGTCAAGTATTATTATGAATGTTATCACGGTAATGTTAAACCCCCTCCCAAACGGAGAAAGGAAAAAGTAGGTCTTCCACCTTATAATGGTCCTGGGGAATGGACCTGCAGCATCTACAGGACCCAGAACCCAGATTGGAGTGTGTTATGCTGTATGTGGTACTCCTCGACCACACCACATGGATTCTATTCTGTGTTACCTGAGCCCAGATCACTGTCGCCACAAACACCCATGTTCTTAAGAACAACACAAAGACAGATGGAAAGAAAAAAAAAGTTAGGCCAGGATTAGGAAACGGGCAATCCAGTATTGGCTGTGCCCTCAAACATTTTAGCAGATTAAAGTCCATCTCCAATGATATCCCTCACTCTGGGTGATAAAGAAGTAGTCCTGTTTTTAATTGATACTGGAGCAGCCAAGACAGTTGTGCACAGCAAACATGTCCTCCCCTGACTTACTCTCCATGGACACCAGTCCTTGAATAGGAGCGAATGGCAAAGTAGTACACGTCCCTTTAACAGAACCCATCCGTGCTAGATTTGCCCTTAACCAAGAAGTGCTTGCCTGGTTGCTGGTCAGTGATACTGCCCCCTGTTGCCTCTTGGGTAGAGACTTGCTTGCACTGTGAAACTAATACGAGCCCCTAATGACCATGAACTTTGTTTCTTAGCTTTTAGTGATAAAATTCCCTGGTCCATGTTTGTGTCAGTACTCCCAGATGAGAAGGAAGCACTGCTTGCAGTATCCCTCACATGCCATATCTCAAACAGTCCGAGACTTTATGAAAAAGGGGGGTTATCAAGGAGATTGTATCCCCTTCTAACACTCTTTCGTACCCTGAGAAAAAGGAAAGTAAGAAGGGCAAAACCAACCAAGTATCAGGTGGTACATGACCTACGTGTTGTCAATGAAGCCACACAAGTTTTTAACACCCCCATTGTGTCCAATCCACACACCTTGTTGACTCAGTACCACTACATCCAGACAGTTGGTATTTGTTTGCTCCAGGGAGCCCAGAACTCACCAAGTATGTATACTGCAGCCAGATTGGAACATACCACATCCATAGGTTGTGCTCCTGCAATATGTTGATGACTTATTGCTCTGCTGTCCCTCCAGGGACATCGGTGTACAGGTTTCCCTGTCACTCTTGTCCTTTTTGGCTGATCATGGCTGCAAGGTGTCAAAAACAAAACCTCAGTTTTGCTGCATTACTGTTACCTTCCTGGGGTGAAACATCTCACCCCTGAATGAAAGAAGTCTGTGGAGGACACCTCTTTGCCCAGAAACATGAATGCACTGAGGATATTTTTGGGCCTAGTTTCTTATTGCAGACCTTGGACATGCAAGTTTAATGCAGCTTCTTTATGATTGTTTGTCCTCTAGCCCCTTCCACTTTACAGATTAAGTAGTAGATGCTTTTTATTCCCTAAAGCTGGTAATTTTGTGCTCCCCCACACTGGGCCAGATTATCACATTTAGATTGTAATATATAGAAGTGAATGGCCCTGCCTCAGCTGTCCTCACTTTAACTGTATGGCCAGCAACAACGCCCAGTGGCATATTATTCAGCCCAAATTGACCCTGTGGCCAGAGGTGCCCCTTTCTGCATCAGAGCTTTAGCAGTTGTACAAGCCAAGCTTGATAAAAGCTCTGAGATAGTTCTGAACCACAAAGTGACAGTGCCTGTTCCTCATGATATCACATTTATCCTCACACGGGTCTAACTCAAAAATCTTTTTGATGCCCGTCTTTTGAGAATGCAGTGTTCCATTTTGTTGCCTGACAATGTTAGTATCCAAAGGTGTAATACTTTGAATCCAGCCACCCCTTTGCCTCTGGAGCAAGGGGGGAGGGAAGAGTTAGGGCACCTCATGACTGTTTGCAGATGATGTCACAAGAGACAGTGGGATATGGTAAGTCAGCCATTAGATAAATCAGATCATGTGCTCTTTGTGGATGGATCGAGGTATGCCAGGATGGCAGGTACTACACAGGTTGAGCAGTGGTGACTAAATATGACACTCTAAAAAAGTAGAGTCCTTACCACCACACATGTCAGCCCAAGAAGAAAGGCCAGAGATTCTGGAGATGGTTTGCAGATATGCAGAGGGAAAAACAGCCAACATTTACACTGATTCCAGGTATGCCTTTGAGCCCATGACTATGGGCCCATTTGGAAAGCCAGACTTCATGACCCCTTCACGTAAATCCATCAAAAATTGGGAAGCGGTGAGGTCTCTGATGGAACCCCTCATGTTTCTAACTTGAGTGGCAGTGATAAGAACAAAAGGCCACTGTGAAACAGACACAGTGGAGGCGAAGGGAAAAGCCAAGGCAGATCAGGTGGCAAAAATTGGCTGCCAAATTGCCTAGGAAGACCCCTGCCTTAGTGGCCACAGCTTAGGTCCCTGAAATAATTCCTCCTGTCTCCCTGGAAGTTCTTAACACCTTATAGAACCAGGCGGGGAAGGAGGAAAGGGACCAGTGGGTGTCAAAAGGGGGGCCTGCAAAGGAGGGACTAATACAGTTTTGGTGTAGGACAAGCCTGAAGTGCTTTGTACCATCCACAAAGCAGCGGTAGGGTAGGAAAGAACTGAACGGGACACTAAAGCTAAAGATTCAAAAAGCCATTGCATAGACTCATAAGCCATGGACAGAGTGCCTGCTATAAGCCCTCTTTTCAGTAAGATATACCCTTAACTGTAAGATAGGCCTTAGTCCCTTTGAGGTCATTTTTGGGGTCAGCCCCTAGGACAGGATTGTATTTCCCACAACAGCTCCAGATACAACATGGTTGTCTGACAGATTATGTGATCAGTTTGCACAAGCATTTGACTAAAACACATTCTCGAGTTTTTGCTTCACTTCTGGATCAGATGCTGATAAGGTACCAGGGACCCACACATCTGTGTCTGGGGATTGGGTGGTAAAAAGACATGGTAAAACAGTCCTCAAACCCTGGTTTGATGGTCCATTACAAGTGATGTTAACCCCAAGCACATCAGTGAAGCTCAAAGGAAAGCCAGCTGAGAGCTTGGACACACATGTATTTATAGATGCCATAGGAGTCCCAAGGGGGGTCCCCAATGAGTTCAAAGCAAGAGATCAGGTGGTAGCGGAATTTGAGTCGCTTATTCCCACTATCACCATCAACAAAAATGTAGATTGGATTAATTACATCTATTATAATCAGCAGAGATTTGTGAACTACTCCAGAGATGCCCTGAAAGGGACTGTGGAACAGTTGGATCCCACGAGTATCATGGCATTCCAGAACAGAATGGCATTGAATATTCTTCTGGCAGAGAAAAATGGAGTATGTAAGATGATAGGAGATACTAGTTGTACTCTTATTCCAGATAACCTGGGACCAGATTGACAAGTGATGAAAGCCCTGAAAGGACTCCTCTTTATCTAAGGAGTTGAAAAGGAACTCGGGCATCAGTGATCCATGGAATGCCTGGTTTGACTGGCTGAAAGACTGGAGAAAATCTCTGGCCCAGTTAGGAGTTGTCATTTTGATAAGCCTAAAATAACGCTTGCTCTGTTTTTCGTGTAATCCCTTGTGCTAGTAAACTGTTGACAATGTGGAGAATTCCATCCCAGAGATGATCATGACTGAACCATATGATGACATCGGGAAGGAGATTCATGTGCCCTTGGATGACATCAGCCCCCCCCCCCCCCCCAATTACAGTGCTATGAGGCGGGAGTAAAGATTCCTTGGGACTCTGTGTTTCAATGGTTAATAAGCCCGACAACTAACCTTAAAAAGAAGTGATGTATAGCTTTAACATACATCCACATATTTATAATCTTCGCTTAGCTTACACACATATTCACATAATCCTTCACATAATCCTTGCTTAAAGTAGCTTAGTGTGAGTGGTCCTGTTTGCTCAGAGGATTCCTGACCCACAGCGCAAGAAGGAGAAGACTACCAGATGGATGTCAGAGAAGAAGTCCCCCATGCAGTTCCAGTGAAGCCCATGTTAAGGCCAGAGTTAGAATCTGACTTTCCTTTGTGCAAGTCCACTAAGAGGGAGTCTATCTATTAGAGATAGACTGTCTCCTAACTGGTGAAGAGGACGTAGGCACAATGGGACAGATTGTTAGGCCCACTTAGATTAGGGATAGACAACACCATGCTTGAAATGGCTTCAAAGGGGGGACTGTCATGGATGTGAAGACTTAAGAAGTGAAGCCATTAGAAGATGGCGTCGGCTCCGGGACCACTCCTGCTCTTATCTGTAGTTTACATTCTTTAGCTAGACTAGATGCGCAGAAATGAAACTTTATTTTGCATTACTAACCAATAAAATATATCCTAACCCTCAGGAGAGGATTCACCCCTCCCTGGGGTATATAGAAACATAGAAGATTGACGGCAGAAAAAGACCACCTGGTCCATCTAGTCTGCCTTTTTATTATCCTTTTATTGTTATCTTAGGATAGATACATGTTTATCCCAGGCATACTGTATATCAAATGATTACTTTTTGTATCTATGTTCTTTATATTCAATTCACTTATGTCTTCTTGTTTCTTTGATCTGCTGTGTTTGACTCTTAGTTGTCTTATCTTCACTATTGTTCTATTGTTGACCATACATTCTCTGTGTATCTAATGTCTGGTTTTACATTTATGGCTATGTCTTGGGCAATTCTCAAACATTGCCTCATCTAAACAATGATTAATGTAAAGTGTCCATAGTTAATAAGTAGTTACCTAGGGTATTTAAAGTGAGTGACTATGAGCCCAAAGGGGGGTCCATGGAACATGCAGATGTTCAGGAGTGACATAACTGCTCAGGTGCAGCCATGTCAAGAATTCAACTGCTTTCGCAACCGGGTATTCCTGGTGATCCAGTGGAGGGCCTTCCCCCGGATAGATGTATTTTTAACTCATAGCTAAGTATACCTTTGCTTTTATTCTTGTTTATTGTACTTGTTTATGATTCTTGTTTACTTTACTTGTTTCTTCTGTATTTTTGTTTATCATTTAAGTAAACTATATCTATTTTCACTTAGTTATTGTGTGTGGACCTATTTATTCTCGCATCATAGAATTCACGGTAAAACAATTGGTGTCAGAAGTGGGATGTGTGAATAAAAATGTCGCGGTAGAGGGGTAGAAAGTGGTGTCTTTGATCCCTGATGGGATACTGTTCCTGGCCATTCACTAATGTTGGTGTTGAGCAGGACACTTTTGCGGGAATAGCATAAATAGCCTTGTGAACCCCGACAAGTGGAGCTGTTTATGGCGATATATAGGTTTATGCAGGTAGAGTGAGTGTCTGTATTTAGCTTGTAAGTACTCAGGACTGTGTGGTTGTCTAACAATTTTGTAAGATTTGTTGCAGATTTGTTGCGGGTAAGCCCTGATAGTGAAACAGGGTGGGGGCAGCTATTTGCTTCTACTCAATGGTTTCTTCAGAGAAGTTTCTGTACCCTGGAGAGCAGGGAGGGCGCAGCAATCTACTCCTGCCCAGTGTTTTCTAGAGAAGTGTTTCAATAGATATCTGTACTGTGGGGATATTTGTGTTGTTCCAGCATAAACAACCTCTTAACGAGAAAATGTTTAGTACTTAAATTGTTTACGGGGTGTCTGGTAAATCTGAGATATGTCATTATGTCGACAAGACTGTAGTATTGGTGTTACAATACTTGTGATAATGTTTAAGAAAGGAAAACCTTGGACAAGACAATAGAGTGATCATTGTTACAGTGATAGTGAGGGATACATGATAAGGAACGTTTGTCATAATGTGGAAACAAAGAGGTTGAGCTGTTTTCTGTGCTGTGTGTTTGCAGTGTGTGTGTAAGGAAGGCTATAGTATGATGTGTGAAGATGAACTAACTAACCATCTACCCAAGGCATGAAATAGGGCCTACCCAAGGCATGAAATAGGGCCTACCCAAGGCATGAAATAGGGCTTACCCAAGGCATGAAATAGGGCCTACTGAAGGCATGAAATAGGGCCTATCCCAAGGCATGAAATAGGGCCTATCCCAAGGCATGAAATAGGGCCTACCTTGTAAGCACCCAGAATGAAAGGAATGTGGCTAGGTATGTTTCTACTACTGATCCACATCTGGGAAAGTTGTGTAGGAGCAAGGGAGCTTGTATTTTCCCTAAATCTCAATAGCAGTTTTGTTAAGTGAATTTTGTATGTTAACGTTGACCAGTCAGAGATGAATAGTCTGATGGTTTTATGTATTAAAGTGACATTCATAGGATTGTTCACAACTTATGATATAATATGTTTGTGTTTTATTTGCAGGTGCCGGAGTTTTGCTACAGGGTATATAAAATATATACATCTTGTATGTGTGTAATGTGCACTAAATAAGAAGGGATACATGAAATGTTGATTCTTTATGAAGTTGTATAGAACGAGTGTAACATTTATTGTTATGGATTGAGATAGCAAAGTAAATCCACGTCGTAGTAAATGTATACATAAGTAATTTGGCTTGAAAACAGTAATAATGACTTTTATTTCTCCAACTATAATGAGTTTGTTTACTTTTATTTTACAGTTTATGCCGTCGAGAAAGCCTTGACATTTTAAAATGTAGTTAACATTCTGCTTGCATTTTAGGAAAATTTGGCCAGAAAAAAGAGAATTTGAAAAAATGCAATCACTGAACCATTGATAGTTTTGTTGGTTAACCTATGAAAATGTAGAGGTTTTATTTTTGATGCACACGTGTTGATTTTTGAAGAGCTCAGAATTTTGTGATTTTTTCATTTTTTACATTTTTGTGTGAAAATATATGGTGTGATGGGCCCACATCTGTTTTATGTTTGTACTATACATGTCTACATGTCTGTATTATGTTCTCAAGACAGTTGGCAGAAGCTCATCAGATAGTAGTTAACAAGTTACTGAAGAAAGATGAACTGTACAATTTGCCCAATTCAAGGGGGTAGGGACAAATGACATAGAGGGGTGGGAGGAGAAAGGTGGGACCTCACAGGGAGAATGACTGCCCCTGACAGCTTAGATATAAAAGACCTTTTGCTCCTCCCCGAAAAAGATGTCATATGCCACTAAATAAGATAAAGATAATGAAGAAACCTGTTAAGAAGAGTGACTGCAGTTAAACTCTTGATGTATACACATGGTTTAGCTGAACTGTTTACATTTTGGTTTAGTACAATGTGATCAATAATAAGACAATGGTGTGATAAAATAAGCAAACGAATGAGTGAAAGTATTTGTATTACCATATTGTCTGCATTGTTGATCATACTGCTAATTGTCTTGTGTGTGGTAATATAATACAAGGTGTTTGCTGTATAAGTAACTGAAAGTATATGTTTATATGTGTTTATACACCCTATAGAGAGTTACAGTGTTACTCTGTAGGTGCAGATTGCTTGTGAGCCTGAAGATTCAACAGCCTGACCTGGATGTTCTACAGAGGTGCCTAGATGATGATGCACAAGCCCAGCAGAGGAGACCCTCATCAGATATAACAGCCTTCCAGAGACATGGGCCCAACAATATGCCTTTAGCCACAAGTCTGCTATAACACAAAGGACTTTGCTGCTTGCACTGTTATTGCCCAGAGGTGGACTTTGCAGTTGGGAAAGAGTATGACTAAGGCTCTTACCAGAAAACCACCAACCAGCAGGGCCCATGCCAGTTATAATAATCTCCAGACTTGTGAAGGAGGGCTACACATCAAGTCTCCTTTCTGAAGACCAGAGACAGCAGTGATGTTCCGAATAGCCACAATTACCTGAGAAAAGGAGCTCTAGAGTCTGTACAAGCAACCTTCACACCTGCATTCTCCTCACCCATCAACACACATGAGGGAGGGGGAAAGACTGAGACAAAGACAAACTGCTCTGCATTGAGACTATATAAGAGTTGCACCAGAGATAAGAAAGAAGATCTTCACAAAAGAGTGCTTCATATTTTCAGAAATTGATATTTTTGTACTTTTTTTGTTCAACATATTTGTTTTTCTTTAAGCCCATTTGTGACCATGAATTTCTGTTATAAGCAACCGACATATAGGGCAAAGCTGTAGTGTTAGATTAGTAATGTCACTACACTGAGGGATAACTGTAGAAAGTTATTTAGACATGACACAAAGAATAGAGTGATAGGGGTTAAAGATTAAACCCAGGGGTGGATTGGATAATTTAGATAGGTAGGCAACAAAGAATAGTGTGATTAATAGTATAATTAGCTAGAGTGAATGAAAAATAAAGAACAAGGGGTGGAATGTATATCAAATGATTACTTTTTGTATCTATGTTCTTTATATTCAATTCATTTATGTCTTCTTGTTTCTTTGATCTGCTGTGTTTGACTCTTAGTTGTCTTATCTTCACTATTGTTCTATTGTTGACCATACATTCTCTGTGTATCTAATGTCTGGTTTTACATTTATGGCTATGTCTTGGGCAATTCTCAAACATTGCCTCATCTAAACAATGATCAATGTTAGAAGTGTCCATAGTTAATAAGTAGTTACCTAGGGTATTTAAAGTGAGTGACTGTGAGCCCAAAGGGGGGTCCATGGAACATGCAGATGTTCAGGAGTGACATGACTGCTCAGGTGCAGCCATGTCAAGAAGTCAACTGCTTTCGCAACCAGGTATTCCTGGTGATCCAGTGGAGGGCCTTCCCCCGGACAGATGTATTTTTAACTCATAGCTAAGTATACCTTTGCTTTTATTCTTGTTTATTGTACTTGTTTATGATTCCTGTTTACTTTACTTGTTTCTTCTGTATTTTTGTTTATCATTTAAGTAAACTATATCTATTTTCACTCAGTTATTGTGTGTAGACCTATTTATTCTCGCATCATAGAATTCATGGTAAAACACATACCTCTGCTGGAAGTTTGTTCCAAGCTTCTACTATTCTTTCAGTGAAATAATATTTTCTAATGTTGTTCTTGATTTTTCCCCCAACTAACCTCCGATTGTGCCCCCCTGTTCTTGTGTTCTGTTTCTTATTAATAACCCTTCCCTCCTGAACTTTATTCAGTCCTTTAACATATTTAAAGGTTTCAATAATGTCCCCCCTTTCCCTTCTTTCCTCCAGACTATACATATTAAGAACTCTGAGTCTTTCTTGATAAGTTCTATGCTTTAGACCTTCCACCATTTTTGTAGCTCTTCTTTGGACCCGTTCTATTTTAGCAATATCCTTTTGCAGGTGAGGTCTCCAGAATTGAACAGTATTCCAGATGTGGTCTCACTAGTGCTCTATACAGAGGGATCACAATCTCCCTCTTTCTGCTTGTTATACCTCTAGCTATGTAGCCAAGAATACGATTTGCTTTTAGTACCGCCTGGCTGCATTGGTTACTCATTTTGAGGCTGTCAGAGAATGAAACCTTGTATCCTCCTCTAATAAACAAGAACCTCTTTGACCCTACCAGGTGTCAGTGTTGTTTCTTCCATGCATGTAAAATCCTAGGATTACTTTAATTTGGAGCAGAGAAACAAACTTTGTGGCTCCCTTTGAGAGTCATCCTTATCAATGTCATTCCCATTATTGAGATACTCCACAAATTCACCAAATTGCACCTCAGTACCTCGCCAAATTATGAACACATCATCCACATATCTCATGTATAGTTTAACATACTGAATAAACTTGTTCTCCAATGTGAAAACAAACCTATCCTCAAAATGCGCCAGATCATGTCACATCTTTGTATTCTAATATACAACACCAACTAGGTATACAGTGTGTGAAAAATACTCTAGAGAGTGACACCACACTAAAATCCCCACAAGTCGAGTTCCTCTTGGACAGCCTGCGGTTTATCCTTGAAAATAATTTTTTATCTATAATAATACCGTTTATCATCAATGTAAGGGGACCGCCATGGGGACGAAAGTAGCGCCAGCATTTATAAACCTCTTCATGGTGGAGTTTGAAAAGAAATTCATCCTAAATGATTTACCTAACAGACACCAAATCATCTACTATAGAAGATATATTGATGATATCTTCATTAGTTGGGATGGGGAGGCCAAATTAGCAATGGATTTCTGCAATGAGCTAAATAATACCAATTGGGGTATTTCTTTTACCCCTAAGTACAACAAAAATTAAATAGAGTTTTTAGATATCCTGATTACTATTTCAAACAATTGTATCTTAACAAAAACATACTTCAAATCTGTGGATACTAATAGTTATATTCATTACTCAAGTTTTCACCATAAAAAGTGGCTACATAACATTCCGTTTAGCCAATATAAACGCATTAGGCGCAATTGTACAACCCAGAAGGATTTCAAACAACAGGCAGGAATCCTTAAGAAAAGATTTATTGATAAGGGATATCCCAAAGAGCTTATCAAAAATGCCTATACTAGGTGCACAGAATACATACAAGAAGAGTGCCTCCGTACTTTGCAAAAAAATGAAACATCTATGGAAACCAATGTAAATTTCATTACCCAGTATAACACATCCAATAGAACCATACGGGCCATACTGACAAAGTATTGGCATATCTTACTCCAAGATCCCTACCTTAAAAATTTTTTACCTCAGAATCCTAAAATGGTATATAGAAACATATAGAAACATCCTAGCCCCCAGTAGGCCACAACAACACAAAAAAACACCAGCTAGAATGCATCAAAAATTAGGGAGCTACAAATGTGGTGCGAAGCGGTGTTTGTGCTGTAAAATAATTAGGCACAATTGCACCACTGTCTCTTCAAATAAAAATGGGACTGTTTTTCCTGTAAAACACCACATGACATGTCAATCAAGTTATGTAATTTATCTCATTGAATGTAAGTGCGGCCTTCAATACGTGGGCCGCACTACCCAGCGTGTTAATCAACACCGATATAATATTCAGAGACACTACCAGAAACATAGTGTCTCAAAACATTGCATCTTGATGCCTGAGAAAGAGAAACATCCTTTTACAATCACCCCCATTGACTATATACCTGAAAACCCATACAATAGATTCAGTAACCTCCAAAAAAGAGAGGTATACTGGATATACCAGTTGGATACCCTTACGCCATATGGGCTTAATGAGATTAATGAGAGGATCTTTTAAAACAGGTATATTTTATTTATATGAAAAAACCAATAGCTCCCTAAAATGTGTATACTCTGTATAAGATTTATACATCACAACACGGCTCCCAGAGAGCCCTATTTTTCTATATGAGGCCCTCCTTTTGGGTCCCTTTTTGTAATACTGGTATAGGATATTGATGACCTACCAGGGGTAGGGAACCTCCGGCTCTCCAGCTGTTGTGAAACTACAACTCCCAGCAAGCATACTCGCTCTGCTCTTCTAAGAACTCTCATAGAAATGAATGAAGCATGCTGGGAATTGTAGTTTCACAACAGCTGGAGAGCCGGAGGTTCCCTACCCCTGACTAGAGAGACAGAAGTCCAGAGTCTCTCTCCCTATGTGGCTTAGTCACCTAGGCTCTGACCACTTCAGTCTCTCTCCCTCTATATAGATTTATATAGATAATATAGAGATTTATGTTATGGAGCACAGTGCCACCCCTACATGTAGGGTGGATATGGTACTGCATTTTAGGTCCACTATAACTAAGATTGAATGGAGAAAGAAATAGATGATAATTTCTCAGTAGTATATTTATGCCATCTGTAAAGACAGGTACGCTACCTCCTTTGAAGTATATAGCTCTGCTTTTTAATTAAGCAGAACTATCGGTGCAAGAAAGGATAAATGAGTATGTAAAACATGCAGCTGGAAGCTATAAGCAAACACTTCGACTTCACATTATATCTTTTATGAATTATTATAATAGAAGTATCGTTGTATATATGTTGCCCATATGCAATATGTACATTTTAATTAATTTAACTAGTCTCTACCTGATATTTTATATTCCTGTAGGGATCATTGCTAATTTTAGTTATTTATTCATTTAGTTTTTATTTATCGTGATACTTTGTATTTTATTATGCAAACATGATTGCTACCTTTCTAATAACATGTGGAAACGCCGATGCGTAGTATATCACTCTAGCAGAACGGCACTTCCTTGTTCTCTCCCTAATATGTGGCCTGCGTGCCAAAAATTGGGTTTTAACACTTCTTGGTCTAAAGTTGAAATAGTCCTGAGGAAGGGGGCTGTTCGCCCCTGAAACGCGTAGACGGAATAAAACTATATGTTTTTACCAATACTTTTCGAGTATTGCATCACTGCCATCAGCGCCGATACAGAGGTTCCTTCTTCTTTTACTTCACTGGATCTACTCATCGCGACGTCCGCAATCCCGGCGCGGTTTGGAACCAGGCAGCAGTACAGGCAGACCGTAGGCTGGTCGGTTATTACCAGCAAAGCGCACAAAAGCCATTGTGACTTTCACAACAAGAACCAGTAAGCACAATTACCCTTATTACCTGTTCATATATAAGACGGCACTAAACATGAGGCGCTGCCTCCCTGTCCTTTTTTTGTGTTACAAAATGCGCCAGGAAGAGGTTGGCGAAAGTACAAGATACCGGGGTGCCTATGGCTGTGCCAGTCTTTTGGTAATACCAGGAACCATTAAAGACGAAGGCATTATGCGTCAGAACATACTCTAAAGCTTCTTTCACAAACATAACATAGTCCTTACTTTTCTTATGATACTCCAAGATGGCACCTACTGAATGTACCCCTAAGTCTTGGGGAATCCTAGTATACAAACTTTCCATGTCAATAGACGCTAACAAATCCCCTTCCTGCCATTGTATATCTCTCACCACTTGCAGAAACTCGCCCATGTCCTTTAGATACGAAGGGACACTACGCAACAAAGGACGTAACATCCAATTCATGTATTGTGACAGTAGTTCCATCACTGACCCTATCCCGGTGACGATAGGACGTCCCAGGGGTTCAATCAGGGACTTGTGAATTTTTGGAACAAAATACCACCTAGGTTTCGTGGGATACATTGGATATAGTTTCTCCATTAAATTCTTCGTAATAACTCCCATCTGCACATACTTGTGTAATAAAGACTTTAGTTGCCTCTGATATTTCTCTACTGGGCTACTAGTTAAAGAAGTACACGTCCGTGTTACTAAGTTGTCTCATTGCTTCTGTTTCATAGTACTGTCTATCCATCAAAACAATGTTGCCCCCCTTGTCGGCTGGTTTCACTACAATGTCCCTCTGTTGGCAAAGCCACTGTAAGGCTTTCTCCTCTTTCTTAGTGATATTTTTTTTTACCTCTAGGGTATATCAAGCTCTTAACATCTTTAAGTACCTGCTTTTGGAACAAATCCAAGCTACTTCCAGCCGACAAGGGGGGATTAAAAGTGGACTTGATGCCCTTTCTAAACGGCACCTGGTGGGGACATACCTCTCTGTCCATTTCGCCAACCTCTTCCTGTAAAGAAATCAAAGTATTAACAACTTGCTTATCTTTAATCTGCTA
Source organism: Rhinella marina (assembly GCA_900303285.1). Taxonomy (NCBI): domain Eukaryota; kingdom Metazoa; phylum Chordata; class Amphibia; order Anura; family Bufonidae; genus Rhinella; species Rhinella marina. The sequence goes on along the minus strand of ONZH01029929.1, from coordinate 16,537 downwards.
TATATGGGTAGGCACACTTACAATTGGTTGTATGGTTTTTGATAAACTGCTAGATAAGATTACTCGTTGTTCCTTGTATGTAATGATATGAAGATTGTCTTTTCAGATTATTGGGTGTGGTGTATCATATATCTGGCGCATCTATGTCTGCATGTACATATAGATGTAATAAATGCTATTAAATCAAAGTTTTACTTATAATATTATTGTTTCTTTATTCCAAGTATAACTGCCAATTATGCTAAAAAAGTATGCTAAGAAAGATTATCTGGGCCCAGTTTAATAAAAATAAAATAATAAAAATAAAATGAGAGATATTATAAAAAATGCGATTAATTGTATAGAGAAAGATACATATACGTTTTAAAAATTAGTAGGGCAAATTTATATAGTCTCTTGAATGTCCCATATATCTGCTAGTGTATATATCAGAATATACGTTTTGCCTGTTGCTCTTAAGGCAGAAATGGATTAGGCTTTATATTCCTTAGTATATATAAATTCAGGTTAGCAGGTATTTTTTGATCAGAAGATATAATGGTTGCAATATAGTCTTATTTGGTGTGGGTTACTTTACCCTTCCTGATCGCGCTGTGCGAGTGTCTCCAGTCCTTGTGGTATACGAGGGTTCGTTTGTCTTCTTGCGATCCAGCAACACGGAGGGACTGAGTGCGCGCGCTTTTTGGCGTGCCGGCAGCGTCCCACGTGGCGTCCCACGTGGGTTCCTGCTTAGTTTGGATGGATATTGATACGTGATGGTGAGCGCTTGTATAAGACGATGTTCGGTATATCTTGCGCTGTAACTAAACTTGAGCTTTATATAAGGGATAAGATGTATTAAATCCTTTATAGTCAAAATAACCCTTATAGTTGAAAATAACTTTCAGACGTCTGTTAGTTAAGGGATCCGTGGTAGCGTAGTCTCTCTGTACCAGACGCGTTTCGGGGGTCTAACCTGCCCCCTTTCTCAATGGCAAAAGACCACGGATCCCTTAACTAACAGACGTCTGAAAGTTATTTTCAACTATAAGGGCTATTTTGACTATAAAGGATTTAATACATCTTATCCCTTATATAAAGCTCAAGTTTAGTTACAGCGCAAGATATACCGAACATCGTCTTATACAAGCGCTCACCATCACGTATCAATATCCATCCAAACTAAGCAGGAACCCACGTGGGACGCCACGTGGGACGCTGCCGGCACGCCAAAAAGCGCGCGCACTCAGTCCCTCCGTGTTGCTGGATCGCAAGAAGACAAACGAACCCTCGTATACCACAAGGACTGGAGACACTCGCACAGCGCGATCAGGAAGGGTAAAGTAACCCACACCAAATAAGACTATATTGCAACCATTATATCTTCTGATCAAAAAATACCTGCTAACCTGAATTTATATATACTAAGGAATATAAAGCCTAATCCATTTCTGCCTTAAGAGCAACAGGCAAAACGTATATTCTGATATATACACTAGCAGATATATGGGACATTCAAGAGACTATATAAATTTGCCCTACTAATTTTTAAAACGTATATGTATCTTTCTCTATACAATTAATCGCATTTTTTATAATATCTCTCATTTTATTTTTATTATTTTATTTTTATTAAACTGGGCCCAGATAATCTTTCTTAGCATACTTTTTTAGCATAATTGGCAGTTATACTTGGAATAAAGAAACAATAATATTATAAGTAAAACTTTGATTTAATAGCATTTATTACATCTATATGTACATGCAGACATAGATGCGCCAGATATATGATACACCACACCCAATAATCTGAAAAGACAATCTTCATATCATTACATACAAGGAACAACGAGTAATCTTATCTAGCAGTTTATCAAAAACCATACAACCAATTGTAAGTGTGCCTACCCATATATAGCAGATTATTGATACTTTATTTAAGACTTTTTGGGTTAAGTCTAGGGTGTGAGCACCTTTATTCATATCTCTGTCCTGGTGAGCCACTACATACAAATCTACAACCCAGAACTTGCTTATCTTGTTCACATTGTATATTCATGCCAAAACCCCAATTCTTGGGTACACTCTGTCCTTCTCCCTCTGTTTTACCATGACTACTACTACCCCTTCTTATGCTTATGTAAATTCAACTTCCTGACAGCCTTGAAAACGTCTACCTCAAATTCAACTGGGTCAAAAAACTCTACCAAAACTCTGCCAAACTATAGTTGAGCCCTTTAGAGAGCAAAGACAAACAATCCTCATTCAGTTGCAATTTCGTCAAGTTAACCACGTTATCACCCTTGACAACCATCCTGCTCTCTTGTAGTTCCTTGGATGTCATCTCCAGTGGTCCAGAACTGGCACAGTATGTTCTCTGGCATGTATTATTACTATACTGCTGCAGAACGGGCAACTTTTTCTTCTGACAATTAACACTTGTGCATGTATTATGGGCAGGCATTCTCACCCTATCAAGGCATAATTTTTGGATGCTTGGTCCCAACAAGTCAGCCTTTTTTTAATCTCATATCACCATGTATAAACATTTTAACCCCTTAATGACCGGGCCATTTTGCACCTTCGTGACCAGACTGATTTTTGCTAATCTGACATGTGTCAGTTTATGTGGTAATAACTTTGGAACGCTTTTACTTATCCAGGCCATTCTGAGATTGTTTTCTCGTCACATATTGTGCTTCACGACAGTAGTAAATTTGTGGCAAAATATTTCATTTTTATTTATAAAAAATAGCAAATTTTAAAAAAAATTGGAAAAATTAGCAAATTTCCAAATTTCAATTTCTCTGCTTTCAAAATAAATAGTAATACCTCCAAAAATAGTTATTATTTTACATTCCCCATATGTCTACTTTATGTTGGCATCATTTTATAAATGTCATTTTACTTTTTTAGGACGTTAGAGGGCTTAGAAGTTTAGAAGCCATTTTTCAAATTTTCACCAAATTTTCCAAAACCATTTTTTTTAAGCACCAGTTCAGATGTAAAGTGATTTTGAGTGGCTTACATAATGAAACCCCACATAAATGACCCCATTTTAAAAACTACACCCCTCAAATTATAAAAAACTGCTGTTACAAACTTTGTTAACCCTTGAGGTGTTCCACAAGAATTAAAGGAAAATGGAGGTGAAATTTCAAAATTTCACTTTTTTTGGTAGATTATTCATGTTAATAATTTTTTTCTTGCAACACAGCAAGGGTTAACAGCAAACTAAACCTCAATATATATTGCTCTGATTCTGCAGTTTACAGAAATACCCCATATGTGGTGGTAAACGTTTCTATGGGTTTGTGGCAGTGGTCAGAACGGAAGGAGCGCCATACAGATTTTGGAGGCAGATTTTGCTAAAATAGTTTGTAGGCACCATTTTGTAATTGAGAGACCCTGACGTACCCCTACAGTGGAAACCCTCAAAAAGTGACCCCATTTTGGAAACTACACCCTTCAACGAATATATTAACGGGGGTACTGGCCACTTTGACCCCCTAAGCTTTTACGGAATTTGGAAACACTTGGCTATGAAAATGAAAAGTTTCATTTCTTCCAATAAAATGTTGCTATAGCCCCAATTTTTTTTATTTGCATAAGGGGTAACAGGAGAAAAGCACCCCATAATATGTTACCCATTTTCTCCTGAATACGGCAACACCCCATATGTGGTGGTAAACTGCTGTGGGGGCACATGGCAGGACTCAGAACAGAAGGAGTGCCATATGGATTTTACAACACAGATTTTGATGGATTGGTTTGCGGGAGCCATTGATTTTTATTTTTTTGAGCTATTGTCTTATGTAGGGACTCATTTTTTGCAGGATGAGGTGAGGTTTTCATTGGTACCATTTTGGGGTAAATACGCCTTTTTGATCGCTTGGTATTACTCTTTTTGTGAGTCAAGGTGAAAAAATTGCTGTTTTGGCATAGTTTTTTTTAGCATTTTTTTTACAGCATTCACCTGAGGGGGCAAGTCATGTGATATTTTTATAGAGCAGGTTTTTACGAACGCGGCGATACCCAATATGTCTAACATTTTTATTATTGTTAAGTTTTACACATTAGATGCATTTTAGAACAGAATTAAATCTTGTTTATGTGTTGCCATTTTCAGAGAGCCATATTTTTTTTATTTTTCGGGCGATTGTCTCAGGTAGGGTATCATTTTTGCAGGACAAGATGACGGTTAGATTAGTACCATTTTGGGTTAAATACATCTTTTTGATCGCCTGCTATTACACTTTTCGTGAGGGAAGAGGGAAAAAAATGGCTATTTTGGCATAGTTTTTTATTTATCTTTTTTACAGCATTCGCCTGGGGGGCCATCTCATGTAACATTTTTATAGAGCAGGTTGTTACGGACGTGGCGATACCCAATATGTCTAACATTTTTATTTTTGGAAAGTTTTACACATTATGCATTTGTGAACAGAATAAAATCTTTTTTTTGTGTTGCTATTTTCTGAGAGCCATATTTTTTTTATTTTTCAGGCGATTGTCTTAGTTAGGGTCTCATTTTTTGCGGGACAAGATTACGGTTTGATTGGTACCATTTTGTGGTACATACGCTTTTTTGATCGCCTGCTATTACACTTTTTGTAAGGGAAGGTGACCAAAAAATGTCTGTTTTGGCACAGTTTTTTTTTTTTTTTAACTGCGTTCGCCTGGCGGGGTGGATGACATGATATTTTTATAGAGCCGGTCGATACGGACTCAGCGATACCTAATATGTATACCTTTCTTTTTTCACCTTTTTTTTACCATTTTTTTTAACTTTTTTTTTTTGAAAATGGCTTATTTTTTTTTTAACTTTTATTATTATTATTTATTTATTTTTACTTTATTTTTTAACTTTTCATTTTCCACTTTATTTAACTTTTGGGGGTCTGATCCCCTTTACAATGCATTACAATACTTTTGTATTGTAATGCATTGGCTGTAAGTGTATTACTCAGTGTAATACACTTACAGCCTGCTTCCTGTGCGATCCAGGGGGCTGGATCGCACAGGAACGCAGGGATAGCAGCCACGATGCCTAAGGAAGGCATCGGACTGCTATCCAAGCCATCGGGTCCCCGTCACAGCAGCACGGGGACCCGATGGCCCCGCTCGCCATCCCGAATAGCGGCGGACCATGCCGCACGCCTCATGTGCCGCGGTCAGCGCTGACCGCGGCACATGAAGGGTTAATGCGCCGGCATCAGTGTTTTCACCGATGCTGGCGCATTCAGCAGCTCGTCCGTCCTGGGGCTCCCTGACACCCCTTTTCTGCAGCGCCGTCTTTAGACGGCGCTGCAGACTGGGGACTTGCGCCGCCCGCCGTCTAAAGACAGTGGGCGGTCGGCAAGGTGTTAAACATGCTATTTGTTAATACTGTCAAACATGCATTTACCCATAGCTATGCATGTCAGTGACAATCTGACATGATTTACTATTAGTATCATTGCATTCAAGAGCTTGGGGGGGGTTAGAGAAAAAAGCTAAATTTCATTAAAAAATAACAAAAAGCATGCATGTTTTCCTAAAAATTCTGATATCAAAGTAGTGTACCTTACTAAATGTCCTCCAGAACATGGTGGAGGGGAGGCTTTGTGTTATTTAGGTGGTGCTCAATGAATTCAGTAGTGCATACTACTATCTAACTGTCTCTTGTTGCATCATCATGAGTGTCTGCTCTGATATAAATATCAGGGAGATGACGCAGTTATCTGTACTGATAAATCTGATGGCCTCTTCAAAGTCCCTGAGTACTCGAAAACATGTCTCTGATGAGTTGCTACTGCCTGATCTTGAAACAACCCATGCTTTCTTCTGAGGTGGCCTAGTGCATGACAGAATCATTCACTGCTTTTGCACTGCTCATACAGACACAAAAGCATATGCAAAGTGGAATTACGGTGAGTTGGAATATTGTGAATAAAGTGGTGCAATGGCAGACCATTCTGTCATTGCAAATCCAGGAAAGAGTTCCTTGCCACCAGGACTATGGAGTCAGTAAGTAAAAGTTCTGACTCTGACTTCATAAACGGCCAATAATTTAGTGATAACAAATTTACTGTAGTAAAATGTTAACATCGGGCTCATTCATATTATCATGTAAGTAATCAGGCTACTAAGATAGAACTTAAACCTTTGCATTTAAACCCCCCCAAGGGTTTTTCATTTTTGCGTTTTTCACTTGATGCCTTTCTGGACAAGTTATATTTTCTAACAGCGCCATTTAATAATGCATACAATGTAGTGGGAAGCTGGAAAAAACTTCCAAATGGGGTGAAATTGGAAAAAATGCAATTCTGCCACAGTTTTATGGATTCCGTTTTTACGGCATGTCCTACAGTATGCGGTAAAAGTAACCTGCTAATTTCAATATCCGGGTCAGTATGATTGTGGTGACACTACATTTGTATCGTTTATCTTGCTGAGAAAAAATAACCTTGAAAAAAATATTTTTTTCTTTTCATCACCACATTCTGACCCCTATAACTTCTTTGCAGTTATGTGTATGGATCTGTGTGAGGGGTAATTTTTTGCATGGTCATCATTGACATCATTTTAGTGTAGGTATGACTTTTTGATCACTTTTTATTCAATTTTTTGTGGGAGGTGAAGCGACCAAAATACAGCGAATCGTCCATTTTGACTTTTTTTTTCTCTTTTGCCATTTGCCATATTGGATAGATACTTTTATATTTTAATAGTAAGGGCTTTTTCATAGACGGCAATGCCCCTGATGTTTCTTTTTTTTCGTTGTTTTTTTTGTGGGGGAAAAGGAGGGTGATTTAAATTTTTATATATTTATTTTTTAATAATTATAAAAATACTAGCTGAAGGACCCCGCTTCGCCCGGGTACATTTACTTTATTTCATTTACTGTTTGTATGTGTGTGTCGTTAAAAGATATCGAGAGTGACCTCTACAGTGCCCGCCCCTTTAACAGTGACCTCTACAGCAGCCCGCCCCTTTAACAGTGACCTCTACAGCGGCCAGCCCCTTTAACAGTGACCTCTACAGCGGCCCGCCCCTTTAGCAGTGACCTCTACAGCTGTCCGCCCCTTTAAAAGTGACCTCTACAGCACCCCGCCCTTTAATAGTGACCTCTACAACAGCCCGCCCCTTTAACAATGACCTCTACAGCAGCCCGCCCCTTTAACAGTAACCTCTAAAGCAGCCCGCCCCTTTAACAGTGACCTCTACAGCTGCCCACCCCTTTAAAAGTGACCTCTACAGCGGCCCGCCCTTTAACAGTGACCTCTACAGCAGCCCGCCCCTTTAACAGTGACCTCTACAGCAGCCCGCCCCTTTAACAGTGACCTCTAAAGCAGCCCGCCCCTTTAACAGTGACCTCTACAGCAGCCCGCCCCTTTAACTGTGACCTCCACAGCAGCTAGAGTGGCCACTGTTTTCACCCCAGAAAGCCAGACCTCACCGGCCATTCCCCCAAACGTGAAACAGCGCCCCCAGTTCCCATGAAGACACACCACTAAACATGAGGCCATACCCCCCTGTCTCCGTGAAGACACGGAGGAGAAGCTGTCTGAGTGTGAGCTACTGAAAGGGTGGACATCCCTGTGTCTGTCCAGGCACTGCGTCGGATGGAGAACAGGTAGCCAGAAAACTGTGTGCCAAATTTTATGATTGTAGCTGCAGCAGTGCAGATTTCTTTAGCGGACATACACACACACACATACACTCAGCTTTATATATTAGATTTTCTTCACACTTTTTTATAGTTCCCTTAGGGAACTTGAACAAGAAATCCTCATTTAGCATTCGTGTCTGTGAGACTAACAATATGTTCCTATGGAGGCCTGCCACAGGTCAGTTCTCCATAGGAACCTATGCTCAGCAGGCTCACATCATTCAGGAGGACTGAGGCTGCCGCACAAACTATCTGACTAGGGGGAGCAATTTCACAACTGGAAGTATGGGTTTCTGGGTTTTTGTGCTGCAGTGATAGTTGGAGTGAAGTGCTGCAGCGATAGTTGACCTTCTGGAAGTTTCTGCACACAGGATCTCTGGAGCTTACCCATGGTGACTATTGGCTTCTTGGTCCCCTTCTCCCTTATTACTTAGTTTGGTGGGATGGCCAGCTCTAGGAAGAGTCCTGGTTGTTCCAAACTTCTTCCATTAAATAATTAGGGAGGCCACTGGGCTGCCACACATGCCTTACTCTCATATACGTTGTCATCTGTGACAATGTGTTTCCAAATCATTTCCAGGGCCTGAATACTTATAACCATGCTAAAATTTTAATAAATGCAAAATGATAAATGTTGAGTGCAGAATAATTGGAGGAAAACTTGATATTTGTTTTACATTTTAGCACAAGGCCACAACATAACAAAATGTAAAAATGTGAAAAGGTCTGAAGACTTTCCAAATGCACTATACAGTAAATAACTTTTGGAAAGATTCATACTTACCTGCTCCCTGCAGATCCAGTCCTGTGCACTGACTTCCTTGTTTATATTTTCCAGTCTGTGGCTTGTTTACTTCATCTACAGTATGGGCATGATCATCTGCTCTGCTGTAGCCAGTGTCTGGCTTCAGCGGTGACATGTCTACAAGGGACACATCACCACTGAAGCCAGTTATTGGCTAATTAATGAGGAATTAAACAAAGAAGATGGACTACTTCTGGCATGCAGGACCAGTGTTGCAGAAAGCAGGTTAGAATGATTCTTTCCATAGTAGAGGCAGGCTGCATGCACCTGGGAAAAATTACTTATTCACAACACTTGTTCCTGTTCTGTCTGGTAGTTCAGAGGTGACTGCAGGCATGCCCATTAGTCAACTTCCTCCCTCTGGTCTTTACTATTAAAGATGTGTACAACAGTTTCAGGCAGTGTGTCTTGGAGAGCATGAAGATACATATAAGGGACAGGAGAAAACGCAGGAGAGGCGAGAACGGATTTTCTATCACCACTATAACACCCTGTTTATGGTTGTTGAAAAATAAGGGCCTTAGTTTGATGGAAGATAAAATATATTTATGATTAACATTTATAACATTTCTAAATTTATATGAAAGTTAATGTGTTCATTACACACTAATAACAGACAAGATTTTTTAAGCTGGAGTCAGTACATTTCTACTGACTGCAACTCCACCCAAAACTAGCTTAGACTGCAACTCCATGGCCCTACTTGCATATTAGAATGGGTGAAATGCGAGGACAGTGTCCTGGACATGGTCCATACACTCTGCAAGCCACCATACTTTTTCAAATTGTTACATGACTTACTTTATCACGTGCATCATGCAGTGCAGCCATGATATTCCTATCTATGTCGCTGACCACCTTGCCCAGTTGGAGTTGGCAGTAAGACACTAACATGATAGTTGCTGCTTGATGCACTTTAGCAAGTGATCAGCTGGTGGTTACTTTTCTCCAGACCGATTAGCTCTAGCACAGCATAGAAATGCTTCACTTTACACATACAGTATGATAGGAAGGAGGGGGAGTGGGAGGGATGCTCTGCCCTGGTTCTGTTGGGGGCCAGAAAAGTCCATGGACTTAGTGGAAGAGGCGGATAAGCATCTAGTGTGGGAACCAGACCAACACAAACATGGAGGCATCAAAAGGACCCGGCCTTGTTAATGCAGTGCAACCTCAATGCTGCTGCAAAACACAATGACCCAGTGAGTCGTGAAAGACATGTACTGTTCCTTCCTGTAACAGCTTTTCCATGTGTCCTTGGTGGTGTGCACCTTGCTGGAAAGAGAGAATTGCAAGAAGCAGCCCACCTGCAGTACAAGGCATGGAATCAATTTTTCAATGAAATAATAAGAAAGGGTGAATACATGCCATCAGTCCCCTAAAGGCAGCAGAATCCACTAAGTGGTACGACATTGACTGCTCAAAGGACAACTTGCCGGATTGCTGGGTTCATACAGTTGTTTCCTGGCCACACATTCAATTATTGATGTATGATGGAAGTAGAAAGAGTAATCTGAAGAAAGAGTAACTTATAGTGTTGATTAAGCACCAAAGTGCTCGGGTGCTCGGGTAGAACACTAGGTGATGCTCGAGTGCTCTACAGAGCACCCAATCACAATGGAAGTCAATGGGTGAACCAGAGCACTAAACCAGGCACCCCCTGCTCTGAAGAGGGGAGGGTGTCTGGTTCATAGGAAAAGGTGAGAAAATGATGGAAACACCACGGAAATGGTTTGGGAACAGTGTGGGGAGGATGTCTGGATGCATCTTGGACTCCAAAGTTGATTCTGTTAACGATGTTGTCCGAGTATTACGCCACTTTTACAGAATGACAAGAATACCCCCAAAACCGAAGATAAAATTGATTTTAGAGGAAAATTTGTTAGGATATATATTTACTTGTATATAAAGCGCAAGTACTGCCAAAAATTACAAGGAGGAGGCACTCCAATACAACCGGTATATCACATAAAGGAGGGCCTTATTCACATTGTGGTAAAATTGTTAATGTCATGGGACTCCTACACTCATAAAGCCTATGCACTAAGTGCAAGGGCTGCCAAAAATTACAAGGAAGAGGCACTTCAATACACCCTTTATTACACATAAAGGAGGGCATCAGACACACCCTTGAAAAATTACGATTGATGGCCTTCTGCTGACACTCAAAAACATTAGGGGTGAGGGTCTGCTGCTGAGCTGACCCTCTAAAACATTAGGGGCGAGTGCCTGCGGCTGATCTGACCATCTAAAACATTAAGGGTGAGGGTCTGCTGCTGAGCTGACCCTCTAAAACATTAGGGGCGAGTGCCTGCGGCTGATCTGACCATCTAAAACATTAGGGGCAAGTGCCTGCTGCTGAGCTGACCCTCGAAAACATTAGGGGCGAGTGCCTACTGCTGATCTGACCATCTAAAACATTAAAGGCGAATGCCTGCTGCTGATCTGACCGTGTAAAACATTAGGGGTGAGGGTCTGCTGCTGAGCTGACCCTCTAAAACATTAGAGGCGAGTGCCTGCTGCTGATCTGACCATCTAAAACATTAGGGGCGAGTGCCTGCTGCTGATCTGACCGTGTAAAACATTAGGGGTGAGGGTCTGCTGCTGAACTGACCCTCTAAAACATTAGGGGCGAGTGCCTGCTGCTGACCTGACCATCTAAAAAATTAGGGGCGAGGGTCTGCTGCTGATCTGACCGTGTAAAACATTAGGGGTGAGGGCCTGCTGCTGAGCTGACCCTCTAACACATTAGGGGCGAGGGCCTGCTGCTGAACTGACCATCTAAAAAATTAAGGGCGAGGGCTTGCTGCTGATGTGACCATGTAAAAAATTAGGGGCGAGGGTCTACTGCTGATCTGACCGTCTAAAAAATTATGGGTGAGGGCCTGCTGGTTATTCTCTTAAAAATTAGGGGTGAGGGCCTGCTGTTGACCCTCTAAAAAATTAGGGGTGAGGGCCTGCTGGTGACCCTCTTATAAATTTAAAGGCGAGGGCAGCCTAATAAGCAGTTTGATATGATGGAGGAAGAGGTGGAAGATGATGAGAAGAGGAAGGGGTGTATGGGAATACAGTGTATTCAATACACCCTAAAAGCCACATTTAAAGAGTCCTCTTCCACATGCAAAGCGTCCGCCTTAATTGTGAGCAGTGAGCGTTTCAGTAGACACAGAAGTGGGATGGTTACGCTGATAATAGCGCTGTCGCCGCTCACCATCTGTGTAGAATCATCAAAGTTGCGTAAAACCTCACAGAGCTCAGACATCCATGCCCACTCGTCGCTTGTGAAGATCGGAAGCTGACTGGAAAGGCGACGACCATGTTGCAGCTGGTATTCCACTACTGCCCTCTGCTGCTCACAAAACCTGGCCAACATGTGGAACGTGGAGTTCCAGCGCATACTCAGGTCGCACAGCAGTCGTGAGCTGGCAAGTGCAAGCGCTGCTGCCGTGTTGCCAGATCGGCGGAAGCTGTAGGTGACTTTCGGAAATGGGCACACAGGTGGCGCACCTTCATCACTAGCTCAGGCAAATTTGGGTAGGTTTTGAGAAACCGCTGAACCACTAAGTTTAAGATGTGGGCCAGGCATGGTATGTGTGTGAGCTTGCCGAACTCCAAAGCCTCCACCAAGTTGTGGCCGTTATCAGACACAACCATGGCTGGTTGTAGGTTGAGTGGCGAGAGCCACAGCTCAGCCTGGTGCCTTATGCCCTGCCACAGCTCTGCGGCAGTGTGCTGTTTGTCACCTAAGCAAATAAGTTTCAGCACAGCCTGTTGCCACTTCCCGACTGCTGTGCTACACTGCTTCCAGCTACTAACTGAAGTCTAATTGGTGCTGGAAGATGAGAATTCTGAGGTGGAAGTGGAGGAGGAGGTGGAGGAAGAGAGGGAGGGGTTGCAGCCGCTACTGTAGGTGGTGGCGGAAATCCGAAAGGAAGTAGGGCCCGCAATTCTTGGCATCGGTAGCACCTGTGCCATCCCAGGGTACGACTCGCTCCCAGCCTCCACAACGTTCACCCAGTGTGCTGTCAGGGAAATGTAGCATCCCTGACCAAAAGCACTTGTCCATGTGTCAGTCGTTAAGTGGACCTTCCCAGTAACTGCGTTGGTCAAGGCATGGGTTATTTTTCAGGACACATGCTGGTGTAAGGCGGTGATGGCACATCGGGAAAAAATAGTGGCGGCTGGGGACTGCATAACGAGGGACATCCACCGCCATCAGGCTGCGAAAAGCCTCAGTGTCCACAAGCCTAAACGGCAACATTTCCAGGGCCAGCAATTTGGAAAGTTGCGCGTTTAGTGCTATGGCCTATGGATGAGTGGGTGGCTGGGTATTTGCGCTTGCATTCAAATGCCTGGGGTAAGGACATCTGTACCCTGCTCTGGGACACAGAAGTGGAAATGCTCGCTGATGGTGCTTGGGAAGGTCCAGGTGCAGGGCGGGAAGCATCTGGGCCTGCGTCTTGATCAGCATGTAACACAGGGGAAGAGGAGGCAGTGGTGTGACGCGCAGACACCGATTGTGGACACAGGCGTTTAGCCCACCTATTAGGATGCTTTGCTGCCATGTTGCGGATCATGCTGGTGGTGGTCAGGTTGCTAGTGTTCACGCCCCTGCTCATTTTGATACGGCACAGGTTGCAAATTACAATTCTTTTATCGTCAGCACTTTCCTCAAAAAAGCGCCAGACTGCGGAACACCTACCCCTTGGCAAGGGAGATTGCCGCAAGGGGGTGCTCCGGGGAACAGTTGCGGGCCTGTTTGGTGTGGCCTGCCTTCTGCCTTTTGCCACCCCACTGCCTCCTCCAGCCTGTTGCAGTGCTGCGGATGCCTCCCCCTTTGTACTGCTGTCCTCGCTCGGCTTGCCACCTTCCCAGGTTGGGTCAGTGATTTCATCGTCCACCACCTCCTCTTCCACTTCCTCACTCTGGTCCTCCTCCTGACATGTTGACCTAACAAGAACCTCACTTATTGACAACTGTGTCTCATCCTCATGATCAACCTCTTGAGACACTAATTGCCCTTGACTTATTGGCAACTGTGTCTCATCATCATCATCCACCTCGTGAGACACTAATTACCGTTCCCAACCGTCATCTTCTTCAGACTGTGGATGCTCATGAGTTTGGGAATCAGGGCACAACACCTCCTCATGTACCTCTTCAAGCGGGCTTGGCGAGAGGCCCAAATCAAGGAACGGTGATGAAAAAAGCTTCTCGGAATATCCAAGTGTGGGATCACTTGTTTGCCCAGACTCTCCATGGTGGGAGGAAGGAGGATCAGGGTGAGGATTCTGTTAACCAGACTCTTGGCTACTGAGACTGGACTTTGTGGAAGTCTCTGCTGCAATCCAACCGACTACCTGGTCGCACTGGTGTGGCGTCAAGAGTGGTGTCTTGCGGCGCCCTGCAAACTCTGTCTTGCGGCGCCGCTCTGTGTGCACCATCAGCAACGCGGCCACTTCCCTGTCCCTTACTGCTCACCTCACGCATATTAAATGGTATATATGCAAATTTGTCACAAGTACAGTAGCGCAGATTTATTTATACAGTAGCGCAGAAATATTTAAAATGCACAAGCGTTATACAGCAGATGCAGTGCAGGTAATGTCGTTGTCACCAACAGCAGGAAAAATTTCACTGAATGTCAGAAATATTTAGAATGCGCAAACGTTATACAGCAGACGCAGCGCAGGTAATGTTGCCTTGATCAGCGGCAGTAAAAATTACACCGAATGTCAGAAATATTTAGAATGCGCAAACGTTATACAGCAGGCGAAGCGCAGGTAATGTCGCTGTCACCAACAGCAGGAAAAATTTCACCGAATGTCAGAAATATTTAGAATGCGCAAGCGTTATACAGCAGACGCAGCGCAGGTAATGTCGCCTTGATCAGCGGCAGAAAAAATTACACCAAATGTCAGAAATATTTAGAATGCGCAAGCGTTATACAGCAGACGTAGCGCAGGTAATGTCGCTGTCACCAACAGCAAAAAAACTTATACCAAATGTCAGAAATATTTAGGATGTACAAACGTTATACAGCAGACGCTGTACAGGTAATGTCGCCTTGATTAGCGGCAGAAAAAAATACACTGGATTTCAGGTATTTATGATACACAAACGTTATACAGCAGATGCTGCGCAGGTAACGTCGCCTTGATTAGAGGCAGAAAAAATACACTGGATGTCAGGTATTTATGATACACAAATGTTATACAGCACACGCAGCTGCACCTGCCCGATCAGCAGCACGGGCACGGCTGTTGCCAATAGCCGGGCCCCTGCTGCATCCACCGGCATCGCTGTGCGTGGTGATGCCGGCGGTTTAACCCTTCACACGCCGCGGTCATGTGTGGGGTCTGAGAGAGGGAGGGAGCTCCCTCTGACCCCATCGCCCCCCCGTGCTGCGCTGGCAGGGGGTCGATGGTTGCCATAGCAGCGCCGATGCCTTACACATGCATCGGAGCCTGCCATGTACGGAAGCCTAGGAGAGCCAGCCTGAGGGCTGGGTCTCCTAGGCAACCTGTCATCGTCTTACACAGTCAGACGCTGACAGTTCAATTCAGTACAATACAGAAAGTATTGTACTGAATTGAACAGGGATCAAACCATGAAAACGTGAAGTCCCACAGTGGGACAAATGTAAAAAGTAAAAAAAAGTTTCAAGTAAAAAAAAGAAAAAATGCCCCCTCACCATAAAATAATGTTTAAAAAATAAATAAATAAAAAACACACATATTAGGTATCACCGCGTCCATCACAAAGTGCTCTATAAAAATATCACATGATCTAACACCTCAGGTGAACGCCGTAAAAAGAATGCAAAAAAAAACCTGAGCGAAAATGCCATTTTTTGGTCACCCTACATCACAAAAAGTGTAATTCCAAGCGATCAAAAAGGCGTATGTACCCCAAAATAGTGCCAATCAAACCGTCATCTCTTCCGGCAAAAAAATGACACCCTACATAAGACAACTGCCCAAAAGATTAAAAAATATGGATTTCAGAAAATGGACACACTAAAACCTTTTATTGTGTAAAACTTAAATAAATGTAAAAAAAAGTATACATGTTAGGTAGCACCGCGTTCATAATAACCTGCTCTATAAAAATATCATATGATTAGAGATGAGCGAATTTTTCAAAAATTCGATTCGGCTGGTTCGCTGAATTTTCCGAAAAGATTTGATTCGATCCGAATAAATTTGTTGCGAATCGCGTTTAGAGAGCCTGGATAGTGGTGTAGAACACTGTGCCTTGCAGTAAAACGCAAAGGGAGTAGTGTTGAGCGAGCACCTCTGTGCTCGTATGCTCGGGTGCTCTGGCCGAGCACTCGAGCATAATGTTAGTCTATGGGACTATGGGACTAAACCAATAATGTTAGTCTATGGGACTAAACCAGGCACCCCCCGCTCGGAGGAGGGGAGGGTGTCTGGTTAATAGGAAAAGGTCAGAATCGCAAATTCTCCTCTTTTACTCCGTTCACTCGTAAAAGTATGCTAATTAACTGAATTTGTACACATTAGCGCACAATGCGTACACATTAGCGTCCAAATGCGTACGCATTAGCATACAAATTCGTCCGCATTAGCATACAATGCGTAGCATTAGCATACAAATCAACATTACAGTGAATGCCAGCATTGCGCTCGAGTACACTCGGCATGCTCACTCAGCACTAATAGGGAGTCTACTGTGGTAGTGAAAGTGTCACGCACCAGTGTCACGCACATAACAGGCTTCGCTCTTAGAATCGCTGCACACATTTATGTATTTGGGCAGTTAAGAGGCCAAAACTCACCAAACAATTCAAGTCTGAACTCAGCCTTACAGGTCAATGTTAGCGACAGCTATAAAGATTCATGCAGAGGCCCAAGATCCTACTAGAGCGCCAAAAGCGCACGCCTTTTACACCAATTCACTGATTCCACATACTGTACATTTCGACAGAACCTGTTCTATTACACACTTATACAAGCAGAGCCCCCCCAGACAGCGTGGAGATGGCAGTGGCAGCAGCATCAGCAGACTATAGAGAGGCACGACGACAGTATGGCCAGGTGGCAGCAGTATGAGTAGGCCACAAAGTGGCAGATTGACAG